>VZTB01014850.1:98582-171075 GCA_013397245.1 Thryothorus ludovicianus | reverse complement strand
AAAAAAAAAAAAAGAACTTAAAGCAGAGCCAGAATTTCAGGCCAGCCAGGGACTGCAGGTGTCCGTGCTCAGGACATCCCGTGGGAAACCGCTCATCTCGTATGGGAACGAAAAGGTGTCCAAGCCTCCACTGATGTGGAGGTTGCGTGGGAAGAACGTGCGGGAGGTGCTCTTCCACCTGGTGCTTGTTTGTCTTAGTGGAATATGATGCCTACCAAAACAGAAACTCAGTGTCCGGGACATAAACCCCCGCTCTGCACCTGGGCGGGACGTTCAGTGCCCTGAGCGGGGCGGGGGGGACAGGGGGGACCCCGCGGGTGCGCAGCACTCGCTGCCCTGCGCAGGGCGGCGCGGAGCTGCTTTGCGTTCCCGGCTTTTCTCGTTCCCCATCCCATCGCGGATCACAGTGTTCCCCACCAGTGCCGTGCTTCTCTTCTGCAGGCGCGGGGCTCCGTCCCGCCCGGGGGTCCCGCAGGTCCCGCACCGCGGCCCCAGCGTCGGTCAGGAGCGGCCGAGGGGAGGCAGAGACTTCGTGGCGGGAGAAATCCTGTAGTTACAAACTTTCCTAAACTTTCCTCTGGACCGAGCTCACCGCTGTCCGTACGGGGATGGGGAAGAAACGGGGAGAAGCAAACTAAATCATGTCCTCAAAAGCCAAAGTTTTGTTTCTAAGGGGAAACAGAAAGCCACTATATAATTTACCTCGAGTTCTGTTCGGCACTTTTTGGTACTACTGAGATACTTTTAGTTTCTCGTTCAGACATTCTATTTTGTGAATTACTCTATTTTAACTTGCTCCTAGAGAGCCCGATCCCGCGGATCTGTCCTTTTGCTTTGCATTTCACGAAGAGTTTTTCTGGACAACGGAGAGAAGGTCATCTCTATTTTCCAGTGCCTCCTGACCTGGCTTGGGGAGAGCCTGGAACGAAGTTAGCTCTACTGGGGATCAGCTCCCTCTCCTCCCTTTGCTCCTTGGTCGGGTCGGGGGTTTTCTGGTGTTTTTTAATTTATTTTTTTAAATATTTGTTTGTATGCGTGTGTCCACTCTTGTCCATCCATTAGAGAAATTTGAGTTTGCAAAAGAGCAGAGGGTTTTTTAGAGTGACTCTCTCTGCATCCCCCCACAAGCCCCTCCATCCACCCGAGTTATTTTTTCTCCTGGTGACCTGCATGAGGCATAAAGGGTTGGCAGTGAAAGAGACCGATCAACTCCCAAATAACTCTCCAAGCTTCTAAAGTTTAGCGACTAAATATAGCACATTGAACTGTCATTGAGGACACTAATTAATACGTATTTCATTTTAAAACATGCATTTTTTCGGAGGCCCTCAAGTACATAATTGCTTGTAGCGGCATCCCATAATACGAATATAAGTATCTAGCTTTGAAATGCGTAATCTCATTGAATTCCTTCGTTTGCTAATGCGTTCCCAAATATTCAAGCTCACAGGGATGTGCGCGCTGTCGAAGTCATACAGAATGTAATAAAACAGAACTCCTAAAGCAAAATTAGCGGTTTCTCTGGATGTTCCAGGCCTCCGAAGCCTGGGGTTGCTTTTTCTTACATGCATAATGTATGTCAAACATAGGCATTTGGGCTTTTGCTTAAACTCGGTGTGTGATTCCATCGGGTTGCCGCTCCGTTGTTACCTTGCTCCCATCCAACAACTTTTTCTATAGATTAGCTCCGAACTAAGAGTGCTTTTACAGACTAATTTTTTTTTTTTGTCTTTCTTTCCTCCCTGAAACGGAAACAAAATAGGGAAAAGTCTTATTTCGGAGTTTTAGAAAACTTCACCTCGGTGCAGTGCACAGATGAGGGAATACCTGGGCAGAGGTGCTGCCTTTCCCCGCGTCCTTTCGCTGGCCATTCCCCTGCGGTAATGCAGGTCTCTCATCGCTTGTCCGGCTCTTCTCGCCGCAAAAACACCGGCAAAGGTCAGGCCACTGCCGGGAGTCGCTGCTCGGCGCCCGCCTGCGCGCACCCTGCTCCGCGGGCGAGCACCGTGCCGCGGGTGGACACGGACCGCGCTGCTCGGTCAAGCCCTGCACAGCCGCCAGGTCACTCCGCCAGCATCCGGACACAGCGGTCGGTGTCAGGGCCGGGCTGGAACAGCCGCTGCCAGGTGGGGAGTGCGAGCAGCCAAGGGGCCGGCGGCAGCGAGCCCCGGGCAGGGCTTGGCCCCGAGCCGGGGCTGGCCGGGCACGGAGCGGGGCTGAGGCGCGGACGGAGCCCGGGGAGCTGCGGCGGCCTCGGGACCCGGTTCCTCTCTCCTCTCTCCGGCCGTGAAAGCTGCAGGAGTAGCAGCTGGGAATCGAAAGTGACCCCCTCTCCCGACTCCTGCCAGGTCTGCGCTGTTTGATGCTGCGATCTAACGAAAGTCTGAACTTGAGCGATAATTTTCTCCATATGGGCAAGAGAGCGCGCACACGGCGGTTCTCTCCACAAATCACCTACCTCCAATCAGTTTTCACTTTCTACAAACTGTTACAGGGGGAATAAATAAAAAGAAAATGAAAAGAAAGGGGGAAAAAAATGTTATGGTAAAGAAAGTGGGTTTTTGACCGCAGGTCGGAAAATGCAACCGGTGCCTCACCGCGCTCCGCGCACCGGCGAGGGGCGGGCTCGCTGCTGCCCGCAGGCTCCGTCCGAGAGTCCTGGGTGTCCCGGAGAGGCAGTGCTCCCCATAGCTAAAGGGGATGGTGGAGGCAGAGCAGGAGCCTGGACCTCCTTGTGGGAAGAAGTGCGTGCGGCTGCGAGGGGTCTGCTCCCCAGGCAGTGTCGATGCAGAGCCTCGCTGCTGGAAATCTGCTCTGCAGCTTTCCCGCGCCCCAGCGCAGCGCAGCCAAGCCAAGGACAGCGCTGCCCGCAGCTCCCCGCAGCTCCCCGCATAGGCAGAAGGGTGGCGAAGGGGGCCGGCGGCAGGGAGAAAAGCTGCCTGGTCTCCGCTTCCCACCTCCCCGGGAGGTTAGAGGGGTGTCTCGTTCTCCCCTTTCGCTGTACTGCAGAAGAAGGGAGCTGGGTAGGAAGAGGAGAAGCTTGCGGAGGGTTTGGGAAAGGTCTCAGCCGGGCCGCGGTTTGACATTGCAGAGAGCAGCCGAGGCGCTGCAGGGAAGGAGTACGCGACCCTCCGGGGGCAGCGGGGACCCTCGGAGCCAGTGTAATGTATTTTATATATTATTTTAAGGTTCCAGTGAAACTAGCAGGTTTATTTATTCGCTCCTTCCAGTCCGGCGAACAATCCCACGCATCCACAGGCGAGGATGTTTACGGACGAGGCAGATGGTACCTCGCCTGCTTCCCCGCTTGTGTCACGACGGGACCGAGCTGCTCCGCCAAGGGATATTCCCAATTTAGGGAACTCGATGTGTTTGTTTGTTTGTTTATTTGTTTGTTTCCAAGAGTTGCGCTGTTTTCCTGCTCGCAATTTGGCAGTGGGCAGAGAAACCCGCTCCCGGCGATCGCCGCCGTGACGTTGAGTCAAGGAAATACTACAGGTGTTACTGCGGTGTTCGGGAATTAATTCTCCTTCCTGTCCCCCTCCTCCTTCCCTGAGTTATTTCCTAGCCTACCCAGATAGCTGGGAAAGGGTCCCATATACCCCGGAGCTGTAAATTGAGCGCTGAAATACTTGATCTCACTGATCTTTGGAGAATTAAATCTGGCCTCATTTTACAGGAGGAAGCGAAGTCAATCTCGGAGGTTTTGCGAAGAAAGGCTGTTATTTCCTAGAGGATAGGCGTTTAAGTTGTTAAATATTAGTTTTTAATTACGTATTGTTCTTTTAAAAAATAATATTTATACTTAGGTCCGTGAAGGTATTCAATTGAATTTTCAAGCCATCAGCTTGAACCATTCTTTACACGCCTGATGGAAAATAGCCCATTGTACCAGCGCCCGGCTATGTTTCATCAGCAGACGGCGCTTAAAGTGTTCCCCATTGTCCCCCACACCCTCAGCGAGGCCGCCGGGCAGCACCGGGCCCGGGGCTTCACACGCCCTCGGGTGCGGACCGAGCGGCAGCGGTGACCTCCGGGGGACATCTGTGTCACAAACCTGAGCTGGGGACACGGACACGCTCTGGCACAGTCGGGCAAAGCCATAGAACGAAGAAACTAAAGAGCAAGAACTAGTGACAATGAACAAAATATTCGGGATCAAACGCACCCGCGACCCCCGCGGTGACTTACGAGCTATCCCCGCCGGGTCCCCAGAGTTAAACGCATTTCCTGGCCCTCCGGGCACCCCGCGACGGGGACCTGGTGGCAGGGTGGCTGCGGATGCTCCAGCCCTTGCAGGGCGTCGTGTGCGGCCGAGCTGGAGCCCAGCCCGGCTGCGGGGCCGGGGGTGCGTGAGCAAGGCGAGACTGGCCCCACATCTGGAGGGGGTCCCCCAGAACAGCCCCTTATCCCCAGCGCCTCCCCCTCCGCTCCCCAGCGCCCGCAGCTCTGTCCGGCTCACACAAACACCAGGGGCACCCGGCCGTTCGCAGACACCTTCAGCAGTAGGCTTTGCCCCGCTATCAAAAGTGGCCATTTTGCAAAATTGCGAGATTTGAGCTCCCTCCGGCCTCACCATCTCCCGGGCCCGGGCCCTGCCCGCCTCTGCAGAGCCCCAGAGCCGCGGGAAGGGGGAAGCGGCGTCTCTTGCAGCAGGGCAGGGGGTCTGGCCATTAGGTAAACAGGCTTTAAAACAGCGGGGCAGGCACCACGCACTGAACTCGCCCGGGTTAAAAGTCAAGTTTGTGGTTTGGAGCGGGTGAGGGACTTATTTCGGCGTGTAAATATTTCTGCTCTCCATAAACTTGCGGAGTGGATGAAATGAGCACATGCGGTCCAGCATCTGTTTAGCTGGATGCATCTCACAGACGAATATTGACTTTTCACCTCCCGATCCTAAATGGGAAATAAAAAGAGGTTGGTGTCCTCCATTGTGTTTTCAATTGCCTATCCCAGGATTAAAGAGATCTCCATTTCACTGGCTGTCTTTCATTTAACTGTTTGGAGACCAGAGATGGAAAATATTTGCCGAGAAGAAAAGAATAGCTGCATGGGATCATTTGCAATTCAGTGTGAAAATATTCTACCAAACCCATTTCTATCCCAGTGCAGCTGGAAAAAAAATAGGGCATAGCCGTCAGCAGCCCATTTCACTCTGCTGGACGGCACGGAAAGTTTTAGGCAACGAAATTCCTAATGGGAGACAGCAGCAAATAGCACAATCATGTCTTTGACTAAACTGTGCGGCAGAAATTGCTAGAAATGCTAGTATTAGCTTAAAAATGACAGTTTTGGTAAACGAGAGATTTCCCAGCTATGGTGAACGATATAGCCTATATGGACAGACCCCAACAGAAGCCTGAACTTCAGGTGGCACACTTGGAATTGCAGAGGAATGAGCGCTTGGAAGGAAGTCAGGATAAAGGCAGAGCCGTCCAACGCAGCACGCAGGATGTGTGCTAGAGAGAAGCAAATCCAGAAACAACTGTTTTCCAAATCGACAAAGAGATGAGCATCATTTATGTTCAAATACCATTTCATTATCGCTGCTACCGTGGGCGGGACATTTCCCATAAAAATATGCTTTGCAAAGCGTGAGCGGGACCGGCCACCCTGGGATCGCCCCAGAGCGTTGGTTTAGCTCCAGTGGAGAGCTCTGCCCAGCGCCGGCAGCAAATCCCTCGTCCCCGACGCGGCCGTGGCCAGCCCGGTCCGCGGGGAGCCGCAGCCGGACAGTGCCCACTGCTGGCTGGCCTCGCTTGGAGCAGATGTAGAGTTCCAGAGAGGCAGCAAATCCTTTGAAAACGCAGTGTTTGTCTCGTTCGTGCTCCCTTTGGACATCCCAAAACGGCCAGGGAGGGAGAAAGGAGGGGATTACCGGCAGCTGCGTATCCACTCTGCGTTAGAGCTGAGTATGGACAGCAGGACACCTGAGGAACACCAGCTCTCCTGAATCTCATCTCTGCACTGCAGTCATGCACAGTTCAGTGGAACTCCGGTACTTTTGGCATCTCAAAGCCTCCCTGGACAAGGGTTTGGTTATGGACAACTCTTTTTCTTTGCAATAATATTTAGCATAACTCTGTCATGGACTAAGGATCAATTGTTCCAGGCTCTTCTTCAGTGCACAGATGACAATCCTTGGGAAGAGGGCAAAGCAAGTGTCTGTGCCTTGAAAAAAGCCAGAAAAGAAAGAATCAACACCACAGCAAATAATAGGTAAGAAATGGTGAAGCCGAGGACAAAAGAACAGTCCTAACTCCAGTGTAGTGGTTATGAGCTGTTTTCCACTCTGGATAAAGCCAGTGGTAAAATGTCTCTTGGTACTCAGAGTACAAGATTAAACCTCATTACATGTTGATATAATGATTATATTTAGCTCTCAAACAGTATTTCTCATCTTATTTTTTTTCCTACAGCCTGAAACATGTGCATTGTCACACAGCACTGTACATTATCCAGTACAGAGGCAGAACCACCAGAAGGCCAAAAAGCAAATCACAGGAGGAGCTGTAAAAGCAGGATGTGCAGCCACAGTGAAGGTGTTTTGTACATCCAGTTTAGGAATTACATTGCAAGCAACACTTACCCTCCAAACTTCTGCATCATTGCGAAAAATGATTTGTTAAAACTTCCTATAGGAAATCTCCTTTCTTACTTAGAACAATTGAATAGTTAGCAGGTCATCAAAAAATGGCCATGTGAGCTCAGAAGAGGGAGCTTATCAATAAATTCCTTTACTGACCATGATGCTTTATAACCTGTATCTGCAGTCAAAATGAAGAAAGAAAACTGACACCTCAGAGGAAATCAGTCACATCAGATGATACACAGATGTATTTAGATTGGTGTCTTGATTTTCCCAGCTTTTCCACCAGACACTGATTCCTCATTTGTTATCCTTAGGCTGGAGAGTCTCAGAGAAGGCGTGAGGAGCTGCAGCTTCCTCCCTCACCATAATCAAAACCTGCCAGGAGCCAGGGAAGCTCGCTGGTGTGAATGAATAGATAAAGTGCTTGCAGGAGCACATCCACTCCAAGCTATCCTTCCTCTTCAGCTGGATCTGACTGCAGACTGCACCTAAACCAAGGATCAGCTCCACCTTCAGTTCCCAGCCTGGTTCTTGCTGTCAGGTGTCTTTCGGAGAAGAGGCAGTGTCATTATTTCTGGGCAAGCTATTCCCTTCAGGCTTTCTGTTGGGCAACTTTCCTGACCCATAAACGTGTCCTGCAGTTCAGATCAGAAGTGTTAACAGCTACCAAACAAACACACACAACACACACAGGCAGTCAGAACAGGACAGATGACTGGTCAGGCCTCTGCTGTGCAAATACTTTCAGATAAGTAAAGCAGTGCTATGTTACTTTCAAAAAGTTCATTAAAAGCTCCCCTGGAGCTGTGTTTTTTACCCACAGCAGTCAGTTTTCAGGTCACTCACTATATAACCTGCCAGGGATCACTGGGTGCCAGCTGGATTATTTGGCATTACTGTTGTGCCAGGCAAGCAGACCCAGTGGCAAGAGGCAGAAATGCAGAACAAAATGATGGTCCCTGCCCCAGAGCACTTCCAGTCATCATCTAAGATGCGAAAAAAGGGAAGTAAAAAAAACAAAAAGGGAAAGAAAACAGCAGGTGGAGACAGGGAAGGGGAAAGAAAGGATGAGACAGGACTGATTAGTGTGATACTGAGCAGCCTCAACACAGCAGCTGCTATCTGGCATCAAGTTCTCCACATAAGTGATGGCTGGATGGGGCCTGCAGGGAACTTGCCAGCACATTTTACCACATGAGCCATACGTTCTGTGTCACAACTGCCAAAAGCGCTTTGGGGTTGTAAGGATGGTTTGTGGTTGTGGCTTGGCAAGAAGTACAAGGAGGCAAGAGCGTGTGTCTTTCAACTGCACTGATATGCCAAGAATAAAGGAAAAAAACACAGAGAGGCTCTCAAGTTCGGTCCTTGTGACACTATCATGAAAAGAAATGTTTGTTTATAACAAGAGAGCAAATTTGTGAATCACAAAACCAAACTGGCAGCTTCCAGTGATGTGTAAGAATCAGTTTGAAAGTCTTCTTCCCTCCACTATGTGTTCAGGCTGCAGTTGCAGGCAAAGTCACCTCGTGCTGACTAGCAGCCCACACAGTGCTTGGCAAGCCTGATTTTTGAAGGGAGGCCGAGATTTGGGACCTCCCAGTTCCTGCAAGGAACTGCCAGATGTTCACAGGAGGTTGTCTCACAGTGAGGGTTGGAGCTGGACTGCCCCAGATTTTTGGTTTGTTTTATTTTTTTGCTTGCATGTATCTGGCACGGTGCACACCTCAGTTTGGAAACCTTGACCCATATTAGGTTACACTTCTAGTTAAAAACTCGTTCATGTCAGTTTGAAAACCACATACTTCAAAATACAATGTACTTTAACATTCTTTCACCCCCCCACACACCCCATGGCCTCTAATTTAGTAGGGTTTTAAGAGCATCATGTGCTTGAACTTTGAGTTGCTCCCAGGCATCTAAAAAAAGTAATTGGAGTATTTAGGCTTTAAATGGATTCTCTTTTCAATCTAAATGGTATCACACATCAGAGATGTCAGTACGAGTGGTTGAAGAGAGATTAGAAATTCTCCTAAACAGTCTGGTAATTAAATCATTTATACATCCACATATTTGTTTGAAGAAGCTCTGAGTGCCCCAGGCCTCTTCTCCTCTGTGCTCCCAGCCCCTCAGAGTGTGGGGTTTGAAAACCTGTCCTGCCTGAAGGCAGCGGGTGTCAGCCCCACTCTTGGCTGCTCATTTGGGATTTCTCAGGACTCTTCCCTGGAGGAATCCTTCTCTCTCTACAGAAACTCACAAGCCTGACTCTAGACAGCAGCTGATGGAATTAGACACTAAAAAACCTTCAGGATTTATGCCTTCATCTTTTTATTCCTTTTCATACAGTATCTAGTGCCTATCAGCTATTGCAAATAGAAATATGGTAAGTAATGGCTGAACTCTGCTGCAAGTTCAGACCTGAGAGCTGTTGTTATAATTAAGCCATATTAGTTACTTATCTTTTCAGTTCCTTTTTTAAGGCCCATAAGTTTTTATCTTCTCTGAAAAGAAGCACAAGCAGCAGCAGGAATGCTCCTGCTTCATGTGATACCACTACACAAAGTGGTTGAGGATGCACTTCTCTCTGCTCCTTGAGTACGTCCTGCCTCTAGACAGGTTATCACTGCAAGGAGATTTCAGAAATTCTAGAGCCACCTCTTGATCTCAAAATAGGGCATACCTAAAATACTAACTTCACTGGTTATGAGTAGCCCAAACGACCTCTTTAATGTTCTTATCCATCAGCTTTGTTTTTTTTCTTTAATTTGCTTTCAGAGGAGCTGATGCATGTATGTGCTCACCTTCTGTCAGTGTTAACTTTGGAGACCTCTGTGCTGGGACAATCCTGACACACAAACAGAGATAAGCACTTTTCCTACTCTATTCCTTCCAAAATGTATCAAAAATACAAGGAGGTAATGCAAAAGTTTTCACATATTGTCATTGTACTCAGTCACATGGAAGTGGTGACAGCAGCTCTTTTGCTAATTGCAACCTTCTCATTAGAGTAATTGCTACAATAACTCAGAAATACAGTCTCAAACACACGTGCCCAACTACAAGAAAGGATAATGTGATTTTATGGTCACCAGCAGTGAATGAAATCATATCAGCTAAACCTTAGCAAACATTTTATCTTAAAAACATGAGAGATTTCCTCTGCTTTGTCAGAGTTCTCATTTGGTGTCTCTTCTGAACGTGCCAGAATGAGATGCTAAACCCAAGCAGTGACCCACTCCTGGGTGGATTTCACATTCTGCAAGATCAGTTTCTTTGTGCTTGTGCTTGGGAAGGAGTGACTCACAGCAGCCCAGCAACCAGAGGTAACTCTGCAATACCTGCAGTGACTCCAGCAGGTTTCCCAAGGGCTCTTGTTCCACACCCATTTCCACAAGGCACGGAGCAGCCACGTGCTCCTGACCAGATTTCAGGTGTTTCATATAAAACACAGAGATTCACAGTTAGCATGTCCTAGCCACCTGGGCTTGTGGCATGTGCATTATCATGAGAGAAAATCCCTGCACTTTTGGTGCAGTTTTAAAATCATGTCAACATTTTTTATAAATTCTCCTCCCTTGTCTTGAGCTTAGAGCACCAAAATAGTTGTGCCCATGGATCCCAAGACCCAAGTGGCAGGGCATGTCAAACCATCTGTCTTTCAAGTGCCTGCAGCCTTTACATTTGCTGCTCTATTTTGTCTTTCTGAAATGCTCTTCAATTAATTGAATTGCTTTCAGTCATAAATCTAAGATGGAATAATGAAATATTTGGCAGATCTGGCTCTCCATCCTTCAAGTAATGCCCATGTGCACATTCCTTCCTTTTTCCAATCCCTGCTCATTCATAATTCTGCTGGATTTAAAGCAGAGGACCTTGCATGTTGTAGCAGCACTCCACTGGTCACGATTCAAGGCAGCTGCAGATTTCCAAATGAAATGCAATGTGGAAGTCCTTAAAACAAACAGAGATGCTTGGACTTGTAACGCCAAAAGTGTTTGAGATTCCTAAAATATACACAACAGCTCATTCTTTGTGCTTCAGAAGCTCAGTGGAGGAAGCAGGGCTTGTCATTTACTAGAGTAATTATAATGATTCATTATTATGATTATTAATTATAATCATATAATCACAGTAATGATTAATAATTATAGTCATTACTATTTATATTAGAAGAGATCCTAGAGGCCCCAGTCAGAATAGTGGGCTCCATTGTGCATCTTTAAGGCAGGCACAGATGATTAGGGGCATCCTAAGGACACGGGGGCTGTGGTGAAGGACCCAGACCCTCAGATCTGAGCTCTGCCTCAACATGTGCCATGTGCACCACGGGGTGGGGGGTGTGAATGGAGATGTGCCATCCTCTCAGGAATGGGGTGCCAGAAGGCAGGGGATGCCTTGGGGAATGGCAGTGGGACAATGGCAGGGGACACATGAAGTGACAGTCACAGTTTGGAGAAGGGACCTGCAGTGGCAGTGTTTGCAAAGCCAGTGTGTGATTCTGTGCACTCCCTGGTGCTCCACTTTGTGCCAAGCCCGTGCTTGGGTGAGATGGGCTGCTGGGACAAGCACTGCCTGCCTCCTGTGCTTTCCAAATCACCAGCTCACTCAGCTCGTGTGGATGCTCTTCTCCAGGTGTTTTCCTGCCCTGGCTTGTGAGGGACTTGCCCCATTCTCTCCTCTCTTCTCCAGCATCCTCCTCTTGTCTGTACAGAATTATTAAATGGTTTGGTTTGGAAGGGACCTTAAAGTTCATCTCATTCCAACCCCCTTGCCATGGGAAGGGACATCTTCCACTAGACCAGGTTTCTCCAAGCCCTGTCCTGGAACAATTCCAGGAATGGGGCAACTTCACTGGGCAACCTGCTCCAGTGCCTCAACACCCTGCCAGTAAATAATTTCTTCCTAATATTTATCCTAAACTTACCTGTTTTCGGTTTGAAGCCATTCTCCCTTGTGCTATCATTACATGCCCTTGTAAATAGTCCCTCCCCAACTCTCTTGTAGCTCCCCTTTCAACTTTGATTTAAACTTGGAGACTTTGAGATGTAATGTTTGGATAAACATTAATTATATCATATACTACCAAGTAGGGGACAACACTATCTTGTCTGCCCAGCACTGCCTGCAGTAATTGCTGAGCCCATGACCCTCTGTAGCATATTTTGTTCACTCCTGGAATTTTCTCTCTGCAGCAGTTAAACACAGTGCATGTTAATGAAATAGCCTAATACTGCATGCTCAGAACCACCCTGAAGTCAAGGTACTACCAAAATTAATGGGGCTAATCATAAGTTTAAAGATAAGTGTGTATAATCCTTTGAAAGATAAAGCCCTTAGCCTCTCATTCTGTCTGTACACAAATTGCTGCTTTTTGACACCTCCTTGTATGTATTTGAAGATGTAAAATAAGGGAGCTCTGCATCAAGTGCTGTGATTTCTCTGGTCTTTACCAGGCAGCTCCTGAACTCAAATTTCTCTCTTCCTCCAGTCTAGTCTCAAATTTCTTTGTTAACCAGTAACAGTTATTTGCATTGTTCTATTCAGGGACTACAGGACACATTCAACTACCGAGTTGTGAGCCAGGCCAACTTAAAGAGCTTTAAAGATGTCCATACCATCTCCTGTTGTAGAAGCAAGGAAAAAAGTCCTTTTGTAAAACGTGTGAAAATCCGTAACTTCCAAACCCTGGGGAATATAAAAAATGTTGATGCTTTATACATCTCCCCCTAACTCCCCCAGAGAGAGGAATGCACAGGTGATAATATTGTTATTGTCAAACACTGAAAAGTCAATCTCTTCTTGCACAGGCAGATCTGCTGCAAACTTCATTAGGCAAGTTGATGAAATCATATCTGGCACGTGCTCTATGACACAGTGCAGAAGAACAAACCAGGAGCAGCCCTGGAAGTGTCTTTGCTCTTCCAGGAAAGCAAGAAAAAGGACCAGCTGATGCTCAGGTACAGCATCCTCTCTGCAGGACACTGATGATGTTGCACAGTGTGATGCATCTTCCAGGAGATTGTTTTGATACCACAAAGTGTTACATCCCTAGGGATTCTCAGTAAAAACATCCACAGGAAAAAGAAATCCGAGGCTAAAAAAATGAAGTTTGGAAATGACAAAGTAAAAGCCTTCTTATGCTCCAGTCCCTGAATACATGATCACATATGCTTGTCAAACAGGGAGCAGGGTGGAGCTGGATGCTCCAAGAGAGTGAGTTATGGTGGAGCCTTGTCTGATTCACTCCAAAGGTTGGATGGTGTGCTCTCCATGAGACATGTGGCTGCACAGCAAACAATGAGCATAAAAATAAAACCTGAACAGCTGCCTCATTAGCTAAGCACGTCCATCTTGTACATTGAGCAAGTCTGGGTTCCTGTGTGGAGAAAAAAAAACCCATCTGATGGTATTAGCTAAATATACACACACTGCATGTGCATACATCAATATCGGATGCTTTATAAGGCTGGGATATGTCCTGGACTCCAGACAGATATAAGAAGAAAAGACATCTTAGAGAATATTGCATTTTTGGCAACATGTGCTGGCTCAAAGGAATTGTAAAGGAAGTAAATTAAATAGTACTAAGAATGTGTATATTTATAGTACTTTTCATACAAGGATCCCAAAACACCTCTCAAAAAATTAAGCTTCACAACATTTCTGTGATCTAAATAACAAGCATCACTTTTTTCCTAATGAAAAGCGAATCAGAAATAGACAAAGTAATTTAATCAGACCATCAAGGGCAAGAAAGTCAGAATTTTAGGCTCAGATTTTAACTCTTAGCCAAACTGTCTTCTGTGAAAACATACAGGGAAGCTATTGATTTTCATTCTTCCTTGCTCTTCAACAATCCAGCACAGTGCTCAGGCATATGGTTAACTTAAGGCATTGACTGCTGGCTTATGTTTCTGAAAAAACCTTTTTGGCATGAAGTACACACAGTTTTGAGGAAAAAAGTTTTTTTAGGTTTATAAGAGCATTGGTCATTTTACCAACTGTGCCTAGAATTTCCTGGACGTTATAAATGTTCAGCTGAATCCCCAGTGTCGGATTGTATTAAAAGACTGTCCTCAGAAAGGAACATTCCAAATTTCCATCAGCTTTGCCAGTTTCCAATGATTTGATGTTTATTCGAGCTATTGTACAAAGTTTTCTGTTGAGTCAGATCATTCAGGGCTCGCTTCTGGGACCACAGAGTGTCAGCAGAACATAATTCATGTGCAGCTGATGGCAGCACGGTTTATTGGATAGGTAACGCTTCTTCAGGCAGAGATGCCACCAGGAAATTTGGTGGGGTTTATTTCCTGTTAAAGCAGAAAGCAAGCATTCTGTTGCCCCTTTGTTTGCCTGTTGGATCTCTTTAGGGGAGAAATACCTGTAGCATCTTTCTGGGGTGAAAGAGGGAGGGAGAAGCAGAATCCTGATTTTAAAGAATGTTCCCAGCGTGCTCTTTTCTGTATCATCCGTGTTGCCTTGAGTCCTTTGTTGGCTTTTTGTCTTCTTTTATCTTTATGCTTCCCACATATACAGACACACACCTGCTGAACCTCTGCCTTTTCAGTCTATTCCTAAGGGAATTCCCTCAGACTGCATAAAGTACCAAGCTCTTTTTCTTCATAACAGAAGAAATACCTACCAAGATTATGCCTTGCTTTTGTGGTATGAGCTACAGTTGAATAAAAATTCCCTAGCTGCACATTGAGACCAAGTCTTTGAGCTCACATGTGCTTTCTGTGAAAACAGCTCACCCTGAAACGTAAAGCAAGAATTTTTTTTCTTTTTTCCTTTTTTTTTTTTTGTGATCTGTTCTCAAAAGTAGCTGTGCATGGAGCTCTAATTAGCTTTTCCCTCTGTAGATGGGACATCTTGGCTTCAAGATAGAGCCTGTGTTGACTTAATTACTTAGATCTTAAGCTATGCAAGGCTCTTGATGCTTGTGTAGTACCTGGCAGTGCTGGAACTGGACCGAAGTTCCTCAGCAAGACCTCAATGCAAATAATGAATGAAGCTACATAAGAGGACTTTGAGTAATTCGTTCTAAACCACGAGATGTTTGGACTGCAAATAAAGGAGGATATGTGGGATATAATCTGCTGTTGAGCTTTAGCACAATTCCTGTTAACTCTGAGTCTGACACAGCCAGAACAATAGCAGGCTATAGATTTTGTTTCCGTCCCTGACATTTACTAAGCACTGCAAGACTAAAACATTTTGAAGGTTACAGCCAATGTCTTGCAGAACGAATGACAAATGTCAACCCTTACACTCTCGCAAGATCTGAGCAGGAATAAGACAACTCTATAGACTGAGGCAAGTTTATTATTACAAATACCTTATTAAATCTAAATGGTAATGGCATTCCAATTAGCTCATTGTTAGGAATCTTTCATGTTTGACTTTCATTTAGACTGATTACGGGAATAATGCAGACCCTGTATAAGTAATTGGCACAAAATAAAAGAGTTTGAGCTGCAAAAACCCTCCTAGAGGCTGTGCTCTTTAAAAAAAAATAAATAAAAGCTTCCTATCTTTCCCAGCTCATGAGCTCTCTCTGTTCACCATAATAATGAGACAACCCATTGAGTCTCCTGTGGGCCTGGTGGTATCAGAGCTCTCTTTTTACCTACCCCTCTCTTCTCAGGAGCTGTAGGGGGGCTCCTTCTCTTTTACTCTCCACCATCCTATTCTCTGCTCCCTTCATCACAAGCCTTGGCACTGTTTTATTGATCCTGCTCAACTGTGGATTCTTTCACACCCAGATCACAGGCCAGCCTCTGTCTCTCCCACACCCTCCTCCTCCTTCTCCTAACAGCCCTGCTGATCTTTCCAGACAAGCAGCTGGGAACTTGCCTTTCTGTCCTGGCTCCCTGCTCCTTGGATAGAAAAGGTGTTTCCTTTTGCAGCAGAGCCTCCGTGGGCCGGACAGAGACTACTGGTGACTCCTCACTGTAGTTTTCTGCTTGCTTCCTTCAGAGGGCAGAATGTGGAAAAGGACTTTTCTAATACTTTCTTCAACCTGGGATGGAGATTTTGCCTTCTTCCCCTGGTAGAAGGAGGTCTGGAGAAAGAGCCTCCGCTGTGGAGTCCCTCTTGCCATGAGGAAAGCCAGAACTCAGCCCTTGTATAGCTCAGCCAGGCTGGTGGATCCTGAATTCCCCTCATCGGTTAAGTTCCAGCAGGGAAAGGGTGCACCAAGCCTGGAGAACCTGGCTTACAATTTTGTGTAGGCTGAGGAGGAAACATCCCATTCCAGGAGACACTGGTTTCAGGGAAAGGCACCAAAATCCACTGCCTGGAGCCTCAGCTCGTTAAGGTTAAGAGAAGGAGCAGCACGAGATTCCTGGTGGAACATCCATCCCTGCCAGACCTCCCTTCCTCCTCTGACTAATCTGCTGCCAGCCCTGGCATGTTTCTGGGCACAGAAGCTACAGTAAAATGAGCCATGTAGGAAAGATTTCCTGCTCTTTGGTCTGGGTATGCACATCCATCTCACCCTGCCCTGTGCCAGAGCCAGCACATCCCTAAACCTTCTGCCCCCTTCCCACCCCAGTGTGGATGAGAAGGGCACACAGCAGCAGACTCTGGGGATCTGAGACACACTCCAGGCTCTTCCCACCACTGGGATCAAGCTGGGAGCAGGGCTCTGGTTGCAGCTTCCTGGCAGTGTAGACACAGCATGTGTTATCCGTATGACGGCGCCAGGAAAGGTCTCTGGTGTGGGAAAGGCCAGCAGTTCCTGCTTAGGAACTCTTTGGCTTCTGCAGGGCTCTGGAGGGTGAACTGGGAGTTACAAGTAAGCAGTAACAGCAGCAGGGTTTTGGGAAAAGCTGGGGAAGTCAGCAGGAGCAGCAGGCAGCTGTAGAAGAGCAGGACTCTGAAAGCTGGGCTGGGATCTGCCTGGCTGCAGTGAGAGGTGAGCACTGGTGCTCATGGCACAGAGGTGCTGGACTCACTGGGCTGTGGAGCAGAGCCCAGAAAGGTCATGAAAATAAAACTTGGAGGTTCTCAAGACTGAGATGAACAAAGCCTAAGAAATCTGGACTGAATTCAGTGTTGACCCCACTCAGAGGTGGAGCTTAGACTGCAGAGCTCCCTTTTGCCAGTAATTGCAAGACTGAATACAGTTTGAGAATGCCTGTTTTGTTCTGTCCATTTGGTGAAAGCATCCTTCATTTCTGACAGTGCTGATCAAACAATATCTTCCATTGCTGGAACTGAGAAACCTTCCTGTGCAGGAGGGCACTGTCCCTGGGGTGCTGCTGGTGCTCACTGCACTACCAGCCCACAAATCTGTAAATCAGTCTGGTAATTCTTTGCGTTTTGTCTCCTAGAGTGTCTCTCTAGGATTGGTGACCCTTTGCCTGCTGGTAGAATACCTTCCTTCACTCCTCTTGCCTGTTATGGACTGACTCTCCTGATGAGATTAGGGAAGATTTACATGGATTTCCACAGGAGAGTCAGGAATTTCAAGTGTCTCTAGGCAGTGATGCTGAGTGGACTTTTCCATATTGGCTGGATCATGATCTGGTACAAAACCCTGTAATGTTCTACAACATTTGATCTACTGTAACAAGTATCACAATCTTTTAGGAATTAGTTACTTTAAAAGAAAAAAACAGCAAACAATGAAGCAATTGGCTCAAAAAGCTGTGACAAGTAATGGGCACATGCCTAAATAAAGTGTATAGTTAAGCATGTGCTTAATTACCTTGCAGGACTGATTATGGGTACTTTCTGGAACTGAAATGAAAATTTCTCCATAGCTGAAGCATATAAACAGACCTGTGCAAGAGATCCTGTACTGTGTGAGTAAGAAATACTCCCATGGATGGCTAAGTTTTAAATTAACTCTGATTTTTATGGGACTCTTTGAACCAGAAACCACGACAGAACTTTTAATACTAAGCTGGCAGTAATTTAGGCATTGCTGTATTGTCAGGCCTATTTATCCTGCCTTTGTGTTTGTAACTGGGCTGTATTTACTTGTCACATTAAAATAACCAAGAGTTCACTTGTGTGTGTTTGAGCCATTCCGTGAGGTGCACTCGGATCAGAGCCTTGTTATCTGTCTGCAGCAATAAAGATGAAAAATCTGCTGACATCCCCAACAAGCTGTAGGCCAGGTTGTTTAACAGAGTTTGTTTTGATGCTCGGAATCACCAAGTTGTCACTGTTAATTAGGAACTTTCACTACAGGTGGAACCTTGGAGGTGTCTAAAGTGATCTGCAACAATGGATCTGGAGATGGTAACTGGCTTAATAGCTACAAAATTCCTCTGAATAACCCTACTTAAACTTCTGTCTATAAGGTTAACCAGAAAGGAAATTATGCAGAGTAAATTTTCTCTGTTTAAAACCCATAAGCCTTACAAATTATATTTACATTTAATTAAAAAGTAGACACATTAGCCATTTTTTTTACACAACTTTTTTTTTCTTTTGGATTCTGCAGTGGTTCAGAAATTCTCTGCAAGATATTTAATGATAATCTTTTTATAAATAATAAGATAGTTAGTCAGGGTTGCCTTTAACCCCAAGTCTTGATTTGTAAGTTTAATCAGTTTCCAAACAGATTATAAAGAATAGTGAACATACACAAAAAAAAAAAAGAGAGAAAAAAAAAAAAGGAAGAGAGAAGAAAGAATTGAGGTGCATTAATAATACTCAGGAGTGATACTATTCCATCCCACAGAGCTGGATGAATTCCCTGTGTAGCTCTTGAAATTCACCCTGCTTATCTGTTGCAGAATTAAATCACCCCTTATCTCTGCTGTATATCCATACTATACTCTTTATCACAGAATATATGCTCAGTCAACATCCTAAAATTTACATCCAGAGTGATTAGTGATTTTGGTATCTTGATTTTGACATGAGGCCACTCAGAATGAGCCTAATTTGGTTTATGATTTCTTTGTTTATTCCCTGTCTTCTGCTAAGAAGCATATTTCATTTAAAACAAAACAAAACAAAAAAAAACCCAACAAAACCCAAACCAAATGAAAACAATCAGAAGCTTCTGAATATTTGATTCCCCGAGTTTACATGAATTTCAAGCACTGCTCAGGTATCCAGACCAGCTTGGACCATGGTCTCTGAGGGAGTTTCAGGAAAGGACACATAAAACAAATCCCAGGCAGATCTTTGAGATTAGGAACAAAACCTTGGTCACAGGTGGCAGCAGCACACCAGGACACTGCTGTCCCTAAGCTCTGCATTGCTAAATTGGCACCATCTGAGCCAAATTAGGCTTTTTAGGGATCAAAGTAATAAAGAGGAGAGGAGTGAATGTATTGCTCATAACAAGGGAGTTCAAATGAGAAAGATGAGATAATCGGGCCAGAGGGAGGTGAAAGAGGGAATTTTGATGATTATAGTCATTTGGAAATTCAGTGGAGGGAGGATCCCTATGGCTGAAAAAGGTTTCCACATCTAGAATTTGTGGAGGATGAGGTTTTGGTGGTGACTACTTCTTTGATGTCTTTTCTTTTCCCTGCCTTTATCTTAGCTTCACTTGAGCCTCAACCAGCAGCTTGCTCCCAGGTGAGGTTAATTCCTAGATGCTGCAAGGAGCTATCAGCTGACTTGTTAAACTACTGTTTAATTAGCAGTGATATTACATTTTGAGAATGGGAGCATGTGCACAAAGGACTGGAGTTATAAATTACACGAACAGAGGATAATCTACAGAGACACAAGAAGGAGATGTGCAATGCAGTGCCCAGACATGCCCATGCATTGTGCTCAAAGCTGCCCCAGTGATGAGTGTGGGATATTTGACTAAAGGCTCACAGAGGACAAAACAAAATAAAGCAAATAGAGGGAGGTAAAGAGGAAGGAAAAAATAAGACTTAATTCCCCAAGCCATTACATCACCTGCAAATTCAGTAGCCTTTCACTGAAGATGCAGCTGCACTGTGCAAAAATTAGGCAGGAGGTTTCCCCATGTGCAGTGTGAAATGAAGAAATACACATGGTTATCTCACAGAGCAGGAGCTTGTACTGCCACCAAGAACATACTTCATTATATATCATTCTCAAATCAAAGTAATTTACCACAAAGTCAAATTAAAATTCTTTTTTTTTTTTTTCCCCTGTAGCTCCAGAGCCACTTTGGAAAATCCTGATTAGCTGATGACTATGAAATGTATTGCTTCCCCCTGCACCAATGGATCCCCTTTTTAAATATCAGGTAGAGAGAACACAGTGAGTGATAATCCCACCTCCCTATCCATCAACTTCCACTTGACAAAACTAGGAGAGAACAAAGTAAAAAGCCACATAGAGAAACAAACCAGACCTGAACAGTTTGTGTATGAAAACCAAAACTGAATTATTTGAGCAGCTCCAGACCTGACACTGCAGCTCCTCCGTGGCAAAAGAAAAGAAGGGGCACGATGAGATCATCAAATCTTTCTTTGCAGAAGTCACAGCTAGGCCAGAGATTTGGAAAAATTTGGTCACTAAGTGAAACAATGACATTTGGATAAGTTATGATGGCTCTCTCTATTTGTAAAAGGGCACAAATTAAAATGCTACCAATGAAGAAAAGCAACATATTTGATGAGCAATATTTTAACAAAATGGATCTTCAATGATAAAATATCCTGATGAGTATTTCATAGATTTTTGCCTTATTCTCAGAAGAGCAAACATGGCATGATTGTGTTTTAGAAAACACAGAATCAGAGGATCATTTAAGTTGGAAAAGACCTCTAAAATCATCAAGTTCAACCCATGACCCAACACCACCTTGTCACCCAGACCATGGCCCTGGGTGCAATGTTCAGTCTTTTCTTAAACCCTTCCAGGGATGGTGACTCCACCACCTCCCTGGGCAGCCCATCCCAATGTCTAATCACCCTTTCTGAGAAGGAATTTCTTTCTTGTCCAACTTAAACTTCTCCTGGCACAGCTTAAGGCAGTGTCCCTTTGTCCTGTCACTGGTTGCCTGTGAGGAGAGGCCAACCCCCACCTGGCTCCAACCTCCTGTCAGGAGAAAATTCCTCTTTTCTCATGTACAGCTTGGAGGCCCATCCATGTTTTCCACAGCAAGCCATGAAAATAGCATTACCCTTTTCCACCAGGGAAGAGGGGTTCTGTCCAAAATGTAGAAAGAGCAGTGAGCAGCCTGACTACCTTCAGGGATCCAACCCTACTGACTCACAAAGGGTTTAGCAGAGGAACAGGTGGCTCATGTGCAAGATGAAAAATTTCCTGTGGGAATGTCTCAGGGCTGGTGTTAGTGGTGACAAATAGTGGAATTGGATGAGGCACGGATTGTAAGGAAAATCCAGATGCTCAGAGGTNGGAAGATCCAGATGCTCAGAGGTACATACCTGTGCTGGGCCTGATCCTTGGAGCAGTACAGGAATAAAATACCCAATCTTTGCAGAGGGTTAAGCAGTCCAAAGCAACTTAGCTTGGTTGAAGAACAAAAAACTTTGTCCATGTGCAAACCTTGTAGCAGGAAAGTTGTCATTTGGCATTCCAGAGCTGAGGCAGAGTCCTCTTGACAAGCCACACCCCACAGAATTTGCCATCACTCATAAAAATTAATGTATTATTTAATAATTATTTAATAATTATTTAATATGATTACTATTCAATATTACAAGCAGGGGAGTTGAGATTGTGGGCAACCTGCAGGCCAATTAAATTTCAAGAGGAGCAAGCTTCCAGACTTCTAGAGCTATTTCTCTTTGCTTTGCACAGAGGGTTCCTGTCTGGCTGAGTGATACGTGGAGCTAGGGTGACAGCCTGTGGCAAAACAGAAGAATTTCAATATCTTAATCCTTTTGATTTCCTCTTGCTTTTGATCATTTCTCTATTTCCTGCTTGTCAGTCCAGACAAAGGTGGTCACATCGTGGTTGCTGCCATTGCCTCTGGTTTGAAGGATGGGAAATTGCCATCCTCTTCCCCCTCCACATTCTCCCTGCTCTTCTGTGTTGCTGCTTTTGGGTGCTGCATAAACTAAAAACCCATTTGACAAAATGATGCTGCTCCTGGCTGCACAATCTGAAGGAAATAATCTTTTATAAGGATCACACCAGGAGGTGGCTGGTTTGTCCCTCTTGACTCCAAAAGAGAGGAGCAATAGATCAGCCTCAGTCTCAGTTCTGCTTTTCTTATGTTTTGCTTCTCATTTCTTCCTTCACCAACAACATGGAACTTAGTTAATGCCGTCTCATGTTAAGACCTTTTATTTGCCAGGGCAAAAACCATCAGTTAAGAGAGAGGCAGGAGTTTCTGCACTTCTAATAACACTTTTGGCAATTTTAATTTCCAGATATTTTTTTCTGAGTCAGAGTTTTCTTCTAGAATTATAAAATAGGGTTGGAAGCAACCTTAAAGATTACTTAGTTCCAACTCCCATCATGTGAACAGGGACACCTTTCACTAGATCTGATTGCTCAGAGCTCCATCCAGCCTGACATTGAGCATTTCCAGGGATGGGGCAAATCTGCTGCTGCTTCTCTCTCTTTATCTGTATTTTTTTAAAAAAAATAAGTTATTCTCTTTATACTCTGCCCAAATTAATAAAATAAATTTTCTTTAAAGCGAGCTAAATGAGCCACAGATGGTGTTGCCCTTTTACAGGTTGCAGAAATCACCCATTACAGTTCTTTTAATTTATCAGTGAGGGAAAATAAGACGGCCTCTTGCTCCCTTGGCAGTAATAATCAGAAACAGTCTATTTGGAGCTTAATTTATCCCAAATACGTATTGATAGTTGCAATGAGGAATATGTGACCTCTTTGGGAGTCACCAATGGATGGAAGGTGGATAGCTTTTATAAAACCACCTTTAATAAAAAAGAGTGTTATATTGCATATGTTTGGTGGGGTATTTAACCATATGGTTTCCATATCAGGAGCAAAGATGGCAAACACATGCTCTACCTTCTGAGAAACCTCTCTTATGCTCATCACTCTTTGCAAAAAGAAAGCTGTGAGGGTTTGTTTTGTTTATTTTATTTTTATTTTACAACTCTGATTGTGTGGGTGAGCTGAACTTGTTTCACAAGGGATGTTAACTTGTATCTCGTTCGCTCGCTGTTTTGCTGCTCGTAGGAAGAGAGGTGGTGGAATCTGCCCGTGGGCTTGGCCCGGTGACTGCCGGGTCCCGGCGGGATCCCTGGCGGGAGGATCGCGCCAGGAATTAAGGATCTGCTGCGGCTCCATGGACCCGAGCAGATCCTGCTGGCGGCTCCGGCCTTTCCGATGCCGCATCCCCGGGCTGATCATCCCCGCGGGTTTTTGCGGTTCTCCTGTGCCAGCCATCACCTGCCGACCCCATCCCCGGCTGGAGATCCCGCAGATTTTTGCGGTTCTCCTGTGCCGGCCGCCTGGGACCGCATCCCCAGGCTGATCATCCCCGCAGGTTTTTGCTGTTCTCCTGTGCCAGCAATCACCTGCAGACCCCATCCCCGGCTGGAGATCCCCGCAGGTTTTTGCGGTTTTCCTGCACCAGCCATCACCTGCCGACCGCATCCCTGGCTGATCATCCCCTCCGGTGTTTGTGGTTCTCCTGTGCCGGCCGCCCGGGACCGGATCCCCTGGTTGATAATCCCCGCAGGTTTTTGCGGTTCTCCCGTGCCAGCCATCACCTGCAGACCCCATCCCCGGCTATAGATCCAGATTTTTGCGGTTCTCCCGTGCCGGCCGCCCGGGACCGCATCCCGGGCGCTCGGTGCGGGCCGGGCCGGTCCCGGGGCTGCCGCCGCCCTCCGGAGCGGGGCTGCTGGGCAGCTCGGTGATAAATCTCGCGGTCCCCTCTCTTTTTCGTCACTCGCCTAATCCCGTGCCCCCCTTTCATGTGCGGTAATTGCGAGCAGCTGCTGGCGCGGCCCGGCCGCGGAGCGCGCAGAGACAGAACAATGGCAACAGCTGTTTCATTTCGCCTCGGGCCAGCGCTTCCTGCTCCGTCTGCAGCTGCCCTGCTGCGTCCAATTTATGCTCCTGGGCTGTGGCTGGGTCCTTTTTCGCTGTGACCCCTCCATCCGTTGAGGAGGGATTTGGAGGAGGACAAGCCCCAGTCCCGTTCTGGCACCGGGACCCTCTGCCAGGGGCAAGGGGAGAGAGGGATGCTGTGCCTCTTCAAATGAAAATAATGCTAAATGTCACAGGGGGAAAAAAAAAAACCCAAAGCACCTTCAAATAACACAAATAAGCAGTAAGGCTGGGCTGAGGTGCGAGTTAGGCAGCCCCCAGGAACATTCACTCCCTGAGGGATGTGGGGTGGCCAAGGTGCAGCTGGGGCTGGCTGATCATAGCATCACAGAATCACAGAAGCACAGAATGATTTGGGTTGAAGGGACCTTAAAAAATCCCTTGGTTCCAAGCTCCCTGCCATGGGCAGGGACACCTTCCACCAGACCAGGTTACTCCAAGACCCATCCAGCCAGGCCTGGAACACTTCCAGGGATGGGGCAGCCACAGCTTCTCTGTGTAACCAGTGCCAGGGCCCTACCACCCTCTCAGTAAATAATTTAATCCTCATAACTAATTTAAATCTACCCTCCTTCAGCATCAAGCCACCCCCCCTTTTCCATCATTGCATGCCCTTGTAAAGAGTCCCTGCCCAGCTTGGGCAAAGCTGCTTTAGGTCACCTCACCCAGGACCCATACAATCCTTGCAGTCCCCAAAGAGCACAGCCCACACTGGTGGTGGCCTTTAGGGTCCCTTTAAGCCCCTGTTCAGTCTCCTAATTCTTTAATTTCCTGATGCCCAAACAACCATGGCCTGGGCAAATGGAAACAAATGGTCCCAGCACTTCCAGGCAGAAAGAGGTGATTTAGGCTGGAACCCACAAGTGTTCAGGACCAGGACTGGGCCTTATTTAAAGTCTGGAGCTGCTCAGAATGTTTCTTCTGAGTCAGATATACACTCGGTATCTGAAGGATCAGCCTTTCATGCTTCACCTTTTACATAAATTCTTCCTTCCCTCCCTTCTGGTTTTTTCCCCCCTGAGAAAGTGGCTGCATTCTTTCCTGAGTTAATTGTATCTTTCTGGGTTGGATAAGGCATATCTTGTTAGAGGGGGAGAGAGATTTAATGTGAACTTCAAGCTGCCTTCTCCATGCTACAGAAAAGAAATCCTTAATCAGCACAGTATATATTTTGTATAATTGCTCTTTGACATTCCCTCTTTGCTTGTTAATTAAAGTCAAAGAAAACGGTGGTGAAATGTTCCAGTGTGTTTTTCTAGGACAAGAAAAACCAAACCCCTCTTTTGTTTATAAATACAGGGTGTTTCAAGGACCCAGAGAATCAGTTGTTTTCACAGGCACGCTGCTGAAATTTATAATTATTTTCCTTTGGAGCCTGGCATTGAGCACATCTGGAGCTGAGGATCCAGATGTGCAGTGCTGTGAATGGCCCCAGCTCGGTGGAGGTCCCCCAGTCACACCCAGGTGACAGCCTTGTGACAGGTGATGCTGTGTGTCTGCTGGGAAACATGGAAAGGGCTCTCTCCTCCTGCACTCTGTGAGAGTCTCAGGCCAATGTAATTTAGAGTAAAATACTCAGATTTGTTTAGTGAAATATTTTATTTTTCTTTCAAGAATGAAAATTATGGCAATAAAAAGTAAGCAAAGTGTAAACAGTAGCATGGCTCTGCAACTACTGCTGATTATTTCTAGTGTTCTGGAGACTGTATCATGATTTTTTCCAGTATTGCTCAGTCAGAAAAGGCTTGTTCCCTCATCCCATCAGGTTTGTGTATTTATTTGGGTTTTTTTCCTATAAGTTTGTTCTTCTCAGAGGAGATGCTACCAGGGCATCGCTTCTCTCAGTGGGATCTTCTGCATCACAAGGCTGACACTTGGCATCTTTTTGAGATGTATCAGAATTATTTTAAAATTCTTCCATCACACAAAAAATAGATGAAAATGTACTGGTTCAGCTAAGGAAAATGAACAGCAATATGTGTTTCATGTGGCCCTGACATGGGAGTTACCCAAGGTAACTGGGTAGTTACCCAATAGTTCATGTCTGTGTCTGTGTCCATGTCCGTGTATTCCCAGCCCACACAGACAGAGCTGTGCAGCACGAGGCTGTCCCTCTGTCCTGGTGACACCTGTCCCTCTGTCCTGGTGCTGGTGCCACCCTCTGTCCAGCACACCCAGCACACTCTGGGCCATGTCCTCCCCAGAGCCCAGCACGGAGCCACCAGGCCATGCTGCCTTGTTCCATCACACCTTTGTTGTGATGACATCAGACGGCATCATGGCCCTCTGGAACAGACCCAAAAGGGCATTCAAAGCTGCTGGTCACACAGGGGAGCCAGGGTAACTAGCTGCTGACAAATTTATAGGGTTTAGTCCAATTAAAATGCTGTATATTGCCTTTAGAAGGGGCCTGTTTGTTTCTAATTTTAGAAGTCAGTTTGGGAAGTGTCTACCTTGGCAGCAAGTCATGAGTATGGGGCCCGAAATTTTCCAACAGCACTACTGTTGTTATTAACTAATGAGTATTATTAATTGCTATTTGGCCTTGGATATCATTCTTACATGGCAGGGCAGGAATTCAGGACCCAGAAAACAACAACAAAGTTAGTTTTGCTGTGAAAGTGGTCAGCTTTTCTCCTCTCATCACAAGTTACATCTGCTTTGACCAGGACTGGATTTGTCTCCAGTTTTTCCAGGCACAGCCTCTTGCTTTCCCCAATTCCTGCCACTCTTCTCAGCTTTATGATCAGCATGGCAGTAGCCATCACCTCCAAAGGTGATGCTCCAGGTCAGGAGCAGCCAGCACTGCTTTGGGACATGCAGAGTTGGTGTTTGAACCTTTTGCTCCTTTTCCTTGCACACCTTCTCTTCTGAATGCTCAAATTTATCCATTTCATTTATTCAAGTTAAAGAGGGAAAGAAGTTTCAAGCTAAAAAAATGATCATGTCTGGCCAGCAGTAATGGCAACTTTGCATAAATAAGAAGTGCAGAAATAACACATCTTGTTTGAGAATGAAACTAGAGCTGGAATTGGGATGTATTAGTTCTGTTCACAAGTTGGTGCAGTTTTGATGTGTGATTGTGGGAAAGCCACTTGAAAGTCAGCTTTCCTACTATCTAGAAAAACTGGAATGAGAAATTGCTATAAAACTCAGCTATTTATTTATTTGTGAAGTGCTTTCAGAGCCTTTGGCGGAAGGTACTGAATAGCTGCAGGCTTCCCTGTGGTTTATTAAACACACATTGATCACAATTCACCAAAGGCAATGACATGTTTTCCACAGGAGGAGACCCAACCCAAACACAGGATCCTCACGTTCCCAGGCCTTGGAGAGGTCCATATGCTCAACTCAGACCTGAAGCTGGTGCTGCTGCACAAAGCAGAATGAAAACCACAAAGCTCCATGCAAGCCTTGAAGTCTCAAGGAGAAGACAGGAGCTTAACCCCATCTCCTGCCTGGGGGCTCTTAATCTCCTGCAGGAATGTGACATTCCAGGAAAGCTCTTCTTGGGGTGATGAAGGGTTCAGTGCCAGAACCCATTGAGATGAACCTTCCCTGAATCACCTCTGATAATACTTTAGCTGGGTTCTGAAAGCATAGGAAAAAAAAAGGATGAAAGGGAACTTGAATCAACACTATCTCCTGTGATAGGCAGGGCTTTAAAAATGCCTAAAGATCTCTTTGATTATACACACCTTGGGCCATATGCCATCCTCTTATTACTTGTTCATGTATTGAGAGGTCACTGATGTTCTGTTGAAGCCATATTTTTCCTTTGGCCAAATCCAGAGATATTTTTAGCAGAAAAAGAAAAGGCTGAAACTATTGAATTATTTTTTTCCTCAAATGATCCCTTCTTCTTCTGAGTAGAGAAAAGCAGATATTTTGCAAGACAATTTTGAGCTAATGAGAATATAAACATCTGCTGAAATATATTTCAAGTCAGATTTTTGCCTATGGCTATCCTTTTTGTCTAACATACTCCTTAGGAACCTCTCTTCTGTAAACAGGATTATTTCTAAAAATACAGAAGAGACTGAGAATGCCAGAAGGGGGAAATGTAAATTCACCATTTTCTTTTATCCTAGCCAGATCACTTCATTGGGCTAATAGCCAGGAAGGCTCAAATGTGAATGGATCCTGCACAGACCACACCACATGGAAAAGATCTGAGCTGGGCAAAAAGCTCTTTTTTGGAAGTTGTACTTTTGGGTGGAATAATTTCAGAAAGGTAGAGAATTAGGCAAAGGAGCTCCTCCATCCTTTGGACACATTTTTGTGCTGTTTCAAAGGAAAAGTTGTGAATTTTTTCTTGTATTGTCATGGGTGTATATTCCTTCTAGCTCTCTGAAAAACTTCTTCTGCAGTGAGGTTGGGTCTGTGCTATCAAGGGAAGTGCCTCAGCTGCATAGAGGTGCCTGCCCCTGCCCTTCCTGCAGGCTGTGGGCTGATTTTAGATCAGGTCTGTAGGGACCTGGCACCTTTCTCACATTTAGATGGGCAGGAGGAAGGGGGAGGCAGCAGTGATGGAGAAACAGGGTGAATCTCTTACTTTCAAGTACCTCTAACCTCCCTCTGATGAGTTATTGCTTTTACAGCCCTAGAAAAAAATTAATTAGATGATCCATGGCATCAGGTTTCTTTGGGATTTCAGTGCAAGAGTCCTGTAGACTTTTAACTGGAGCTCAATGGAAAAGTGTTCCTATGCATCAGGAAGAACAACTCTTGGGCAAGTGAATAGATTCCCTGTTTTACACAATTTGCTGTCCTGTTCTGCTGTGCTGTCACTGAGATGTCTCAGTGCCCTCTTGACAGCAGGGGAAGTCAACACCAAGAGGCAAAGCAACAACACCCCATTTTCCAGGGGCAGAGGAAAGAACTGTTCCAGCAGCAGCAATCCACAGTCCCAGCAGGAATGCAGCACTCAGGTCCGGTAGGTATTGGAGCACATTTTCAGAACATCTCCTGCCCAATGGTGTTTTGGGGAGAATCCACTGTCTGGGCATGGCAAAAAGCCAGTGTCATGCTCATGATGAAACTGGATGAACTCTGTTTCCCACACAACCCTGACATGGGCTAAGGTCCCAAACTGAATCCTTTTGTAATACCCTGTGGACAAAAGTGATCACAGAGGTTGTTAACACACTGAGCCTCTGCAGTAAAGACGTTTTAAATAAAATCCAGGCTCCTTCTCCTGCTTAAAGTGATGTAACTGAAAATAAAAAAGAGTTAAGACTCATAGAAGTCACTTAAATCTGCAGCTGATGCTTCTGAGCCTTGCTGGGCATCTCTTAATATGACACAAATCCCGTGTCAGGTAACTGTGCTGACAGGCAACTGTGGGCACAGAGCTGCCCCTGCCTGAGCAAAATCTGGATTAGATACTAGTTCTTGTGCTAAATACTTAAGAGCACTGCTTATCCACACACTGTCTCTCCACAGCCCTCAGAAAGCAAAAAAGCAAAGCTGTTTTACTTGTTATTTTATCAAAGGGATTACCTGGACAGAGAGTCAGTGTTTTCCTTGGAGCTGAAACTCAGAGGCAGCTGGACATGGCCAGAGCAGCACCCTGGTCATGCAGGCAGGGCTCTGGATGTGCCCTGGGCTTCACTGGGGCACTGCAAGGATGTTCAAAGGGCAGAGGAGACACTTGGGATGCCAGACTTTGCACAGGGTGTGCCAGGATCCAGTTTGGCCAGGAGAGAGTTGCTGTGGGAGGCTGGGGTTCAAGAGAGGGAAGCATCTCTCAGTGAGATGATCAGGCAGAGGCCCCTGCACTGGAAATGAAGTTTACAAACTACTGAGCTTCTATGTCAAATGAAATACCTGACTCAGATGAGCTTTCCTGGCTGATCAAGGTGCCTGTGATGGTTTGTTTCAAGTATCAATATCCAAACAATGCTAAAATGTAAAAATGTTCAGCTTACATTCATGCTCTGCTGTCTAGTGAGATGGAAATGTGGGAAGGTTTCCAAGTGAGGTAGAAACTGAAATCCTTTTATACATGGCAAAACCTCATCTTTCGAGGGAAAAGCCAAGATCTGACCAAATGGGAAGTGCACTGTCTTTAGCCAAATTCAGCAGAAATTTATGAAAGCTGGCTTAAAAGGCTCAAAAATACATGATTCTAGATCTCTCCTTTTTACTCAGATGCTGTCCACCTTCTCAAACATCTCCCACTGCCCCCCTTTCCTCTATAAGAGAGAAATATAGCTCCGTGTACCAAGGCCTGAAGGATGTCTCAGGCACTGCTGACTGAAATGAAAGCCTTTTTATTTTTCTGCCTTTTTTTTTTTTCATTATTTTTTTTTTGCTCTGTTTGAAAATTAAATGCCAGGGAGATTGGTAAAGATTTCAGAAAAACAAATTGACATTTGGCCTAATAAAACATTGTACACAGTTTTTCCTTTCTGCTTTGACTTGGCAGAAGAGTGCATGAAAGCTCAGAGAAGAAATATTCCATTTTTCCTGGAGAGAGGCAGGAATCCATTAACATACAGTGCTGGAGCACAATATCCTGATATGCTCTTAAAAACTGACACAAAAATGTGAGATCTGTACATTAAAATTAAATTCAGAAATCACAAATGTTGTGGTGGTAGCAGCTCTTCTAAGCAAGATTTATTGTTGTCAGCTCTTGCAGTTTTTTCATATCATATACAACATTTCCCTTTAAAGCTCCATCTGAGGGAAGAAAGCAATCAAGAGAAAGTCTTAGATTTTTTGTTTTTAAAGGAGGATTCTCTTTGAGAAAGGTATCTTTTAAAATGGTAAAAATACATCCTTCAGAAGGGAAATTAAGGCACAGCCACAAATGCAATGCTCTTATTATTAACCTAATCACACATGTTTGTGGATATCACTCTTTTCTCTTTAAATCACTTTGGTATTGGCAATCTCAAAAAATTGCCTCTCAGCTTTTTAATTTGGGGCCATGTGGTGGATTAACAAACCTCCCCACCCCTTTGCACCCTGGTTTCTCCACCTCAAGAGCTGAGCTGGCTCCCAGAACAGTTTTTATCTCTCTCTGAGGTGACAGCTCAGTGTTCCCCTGGTGAGGTGTCCCTGAGCTCAGAGCCCTCTGCTCCAGTCCCTCAGCATCCCCTGGGTGATGCCACCATTCTCCACCTACTAAATAATGGGGATGAGCTAACAGGAAATTATCTTTCCCTCAGTACCTTCCAAGGGAGGATGTCTGGATCTGCCTGCAAGCAGCCATTCCCCACTATTAAAAAAAGCTGAGGTGTAAACTGACATTTTATCAACCCAGCAACTCAGAGGGTCAAAACCTCCCATGATGGCTCTCAGAAAATTTCAGTGGTAAACTGGGGGGAAAGATAATGAAATTAATGGTGCTATTGAAATAAATGACAGAAGGCATTGTGGTTTTATTCCCTAAAATCATCCACTTCTCAGCTCACTGGGCACTGCCAGTTTACCATGAAGCAGATGGCTGCCATTTTGCAGGGCTTTGGCTCTCTGAGTTGATGATACAGTTTTGTTTTTTTTTTTACAGGCTTCAGACACAGCCTTAGCCAGGGCAGAACCCTGGAAGATGATAAAAGGCTTGAAGTAAAAAAAAAAAAAAATGATAATTTCAACCTGCATAGCTGGAAATGGGCCAGTGCCATGGCTTTGGCAAGATCTGTGGCTCTGTAGTTTGGGAGCAGGAGTGGAAATTACAGCAGCAGCAAGCAAGAAGCCAAATGGATATAAAGGGACTGAGTTGTTCTTCCTGGAAAATAGAATTAAAAAGTAATGACTGAAAAAAATGAAGATCCCTCCTCTCAGCCCAGATGAGCAAAGGCAAGGAGTGCAGGAGCAGGGATTGCAGTGAGAGATGGAAATTTGCTTCCTTCAGTTCCCAGAGGAATGAATTCTGGAGTCCCAGAAGGGACCCTGAATGCAGTCCTTGAGAGAGGAATACAAGGCAGCACTGAGGAGTTGCTCCAGCTGCATTCCAGGGCTGTGAAAGCCAATCCTGGTGTCTGCCCAGCTGAAGTGCCCAGTCAATAGAGGACACCACGCTGGAGCATCTGCCACACTTGTTTGGTTTTACATTAAAAATAGGGCACAGACAGGAGCGTCAGAAGAAAAACTGCTTTTCCTACTGTCTGCACTGAGTGAACGTGTAAACAGCTACTGGAACCCAGCAGAGGAAGGCTGTCAGCCTGGCAGAAGCTCGGTCAGATTTTCAGCTGATGTAAATCAGGAGGACTCCGTTATTAGCACTGAACTGGCTCACAACAGCTGAGGCTCTAGCTGAGCCACTGAAGTGGTAAAGAGTGCTGACAGCAAGTTGTGGCTTCAACAACCTTAAATGAACTCCATTAAGTGCTCGTTTCTGAAGAGAATGTTGTTGAAACCTGGAAATAAGACTTTCAAAGGTTTAACATATTTGTCTGTTGTAGGGGGTTTTATTTTGAAACCAGATGCACTGAGCAGCTCAGCATTGCTCCACATGACAGGAGAGGCAATGCAGTTGGGATGGATCCTGCTCTCCCCTTCCTGCTGAAATTGGAAGTAACTTCTGCAGAGTCAATGTCATCACATTAGTGTCAGCAGGACCAGAGGTAGGGCAACTGTGAGTAATTCCTTCCAGGGAGATGGGGATGATGACAGCCTAAAACCTATCTGAATAATTGAAAAATGTTGGTGATGTTGCATTCTTGGAAATAAAACTGGCACACGTTCCACAGAAAACTCAAAGTAGCTGAAACAATTGATCATGACAGGGTTGAGTGAAGAAACGAAACAGACTCTGTGGGTTTGAGCAACTCACAGGCAGTTTTAGTAAAAGACAGAATGGGCAGGGGCAGAATCAGGCAGCAGAAATCTGGAGAGAGCAACTTAGGCTGGAGTTTGCCACACAAATCAGGCCGGGGAGAGCTCAGGAGGTGGGGCTGGCCACACCAGGGGCAGGGATGGGGCTTCTTGCAAGAGATCATCCCAAGGGACTAATGTGCCACCCAACCCACAGTGCCAAAAGCAAGCACTGGCCTCAGGTTAGAGCTAGCAAAGGGCTTCCTCTGCCTTGATTTCTCAAACACTTGATTAAGCTGTGCCTGCATCACATTTTTAAAGGAGTGTATTTCACTGCAGCTATGCTGAGGGAAGCTGTGCTAGGGGAGAGTGGTGCTGGTGTTCCTAACCCTGGCCATGGGGATGTCAGTGCTGCTCAGGGAGCAGTGGAGAGATTTTGGGTAAAGCAGCCACTGCCTGCAGCAGCCAGCTGAAAGCAGGGTGATGGGAACAGAGTGAACACATCCACTTCCAGGTGAGGCTCAACCTCCTCCTCATAACCAGCAGCTCCAGGGGCCAGGGGAGGCTCTGTGGTTTAGGGGGTGCCGTGGCAGTTCTGGGTGGATGGTTGGACTCTGGATGATTTGAAGGTCCCTTCCCACCTTGATGAATCTATGGTTCTATGTAAATATTTTTCACAAGTCAGGTAGCAGAAGGTGAATTGGCTTCTTGACTTCAAGTGCCCTGCTTGACTCCAGTGCTGGCTCATTCAAGTGCCACAGCCTTTAAGAGAGACATTGGAAAAGAAGCTGGCTGCCTGGAATCACAATAGAGTGAATGGACATGTTCCATCACTGCACTAATGCTCCTCACCAGCCCACATTCAATTCCTTGGCCAGATCCAGCAAAGGATAGAGGCATCTCCAAGAAGAATTTCAATAGAATTCCAGAGAATTACAATGGAATTACACAACAGCACAGAAGATATAATTTATTGGTTATTATGGCTTTTATTTTGTGGATTCTAAAAAAACTCAGATGAGTGTAAATATTCCAAAAGCCATTGGAGTCCACTCCCTCTCTGAGAAAAAAAAAACCACTCAATATCCCAAAAATCCAAATCCCCAAAAACCCAAACAGGCTCTACTCAGTGTATTGATTATTCATTCAACAGCCCTTCAATATCCCGTGACACACAGATGTGTCAGCAACAAGTTGTTCTTATCTCAGAGAGGTTTCATTGAAGAGTCAGGCTGGAGAAAACACAAATCATCACCTGGAGGAAAGAACAGGTGGCAGATGAGGTTTTGCTCTGACTGCAGGATCTGGGGGACAATGTTTTTTCTCTCTTCCTGCCATTTCCAGCAGAGTTGTGGCCCTCAGCTCTTAGGCTTGGCTACAGCAGAAACTATAAACACCAACAACACAATAAGGTCCAAGATATTTTAAGGTTGGTTGTCTGGAGGAAACCATTAGGCATCCATCACGTGGATGTGAACACAGGCTCTGTATGCCTCAGACTGGGAGGTTTTTTTGTCAGTTCTCCAAACTTTTTGACTGAAATATGCAGTTAAAATGGCATGTCAGTTATCTCTGTGTTATTGGTGCTGTTTTTCACACTACAGGCATATTTATTGTTGGGGAATCTTAAATAAATGTCATTATTTAAATCCTGCTTTGCACTGTATAAGGACAGAGACATTTCTTTGATTATGAAAGCCTGGTTTGGTTTTGTTTTGCTCCCCCCCTCCCGATTTCTTGTTGACATGAATAGTCTTTGTCTTTTCTTTTCCCACGTTGCTGGAGGATGGTAGCAAAACCATTAATGGAAGTGGCCCAGTAACACCACTTAAAGATTGTGAGGGGAGAAACAAAGTCTCATTCTTCACCACTCAAGCCTCATACTAATTCACCCATTAATCCATGGCACCAACTTTGCTGCCAGCTGATGCAGGGATTCCAGACACTAATGAGCCACTAAAGGGTAAAAAGTCTTTAACCTCATCAAATGAGAACAAAGCATAAATCATCCCATGCAGATTCCCATATCAGACCCCAGCAAAGATCTCTGCCATACTGCCATGTATACTCATTATGTGAGTATGCACTGCACAGAAAAATATCTCACTGTAGGCAAGTACTGCAGCTAAATTATTTTTGGTCATTTTCAGTGAATAAGAAATCAGAAAAAATATCTTGGTGATCAAATAGAAAATTTTAGGGTTTTAGTGAGCCTCCAAATGCAGATGTCCAGCATCCTGTTAAAACCAGGATGCTGGACATCATAATATCAGTTACAAGCTGCATGGGTAATCAATACTGAAATGTTATATCTTTTAATCAGGGGATATTTTAAAAAGCCTTGGGAGAATAAAAAAAAAAAAAAAAGAAAGAAGGAAAAAAGAAGAGTGTTTAATTGCAAGGGCAATATTTGTTACTTGGGAAGTTGAAATCAATTTCAGAAATCCAGCTTCCCAAAAGCAAGTCTGTCATTGTTAGGCTGCTTAAGCAGCAGAGTTTGTAGCACTTAGATTACCACTGAGATACAGGACCTGTGTATTTAAGTGAATTCATGTGGTTTAGTGCACTTTCTATGCTCAAAGCACAACAAGGAGAATGAGGTACCTCATTCAGAGAATTCCATGGCACAGCACCTGCAAACAGAACTTCCTGACCACAACCTCTCAACAAACCCAACAGCCACCCTAAAGGTATGACAGTGCAGAGGCAGACATTTCCCCAGGATGGTTCCAGAGCAGATAAAAGCATCCAAGCCAACTGCTATTTTGCATTAAGTTTCCCTTTGCCAATGTGTATTACTGCCATATTAGAATATATTTTGAATTTTTTTTTTTTTTTCAAAACAGTGTTGTGCAGTTCCGAATCTCTTTCCACAGCTCCAGCACACCCTGTGCTGCACACAGGATTCTGGGGTGATGGATTGGGCTGGAGCTCTTGTTCCCTCCCTGTCTGTCTTGCTCTGAGTGCCACAGGAGCAGCTGGCACGTGGGGGCTTGCCATTGCTGACGGGCACTGTGGAGCTATATTTTGAATAATTGGGGGTGTTCTTGCCATTCAGTGAGCTCCTGAGGAGCAGTGCTTTGGCACCTCAGACGTGCCTGCTTCTTGAGTGCTGTTTGTCCTTGACGTGACCCCATGGGACAGCTCTCTCTCATGAGATTTCACAGAGTCACAGAATCTCCAGGCTGGAAGAGACCTTCAAGGTCATCAAGTCCAGCCCATGCCCCAACACCACCTCAACTAAATCATGGCACTGAGTGGTGCCATCCAATCTTTTTTAAACACATCCAGGGATGGTGACTCCACCACCTCCCCGTGCAGACAATTCCAGTACTTGATCACCCTTCCCATAAAAAACTTTTTCCTAATATGCAACCTATATTTCCCTTGGGGCAGCCTGAGACTGCATCCTCTGGTTCTCTCAGTGCTGCCTGGAGAAAGAGCCCAACCCCACCTGAGCCCAGGCACCTTTCAGGGGCTGCAGAGAGTGCTGAGGTCACCCCTGAGTCTCCTTTTCTGCAGCTGAACACCCCCAGCTCCCCCAGCCATTCCTCACAGGGTTTGTGCTCCCAGCCCCTCTCCAGGCTCTAACTTGATTTGCAGAATGCGATCTCCAGCTGTGAGTTCCTTGGAGCACAGCCTGCCAGGGGAGGGCAGGAGATGCAGGGCTGGGGCTGTGCAGGAAAATCTTCAGCTAAACCCTGATCTTCCATACACGATTGCCTACGCTCAGCCTATTCAAGGAAGTATTTGGAAAAATACCTAAGAGGATTTTTGCTTTCAGATTAAGTGATTTCTAGATGATTTTTCCCATAGCAAATCAGCAGGGGGTGAGTTTAGCTGCATTTTGCCTACTCCAGAGGAAGAGAAGCTCACTCCTCTGAAAATCATCCACTAAATTAATGAAGACATGAATCTACATTAGGATGAGCCTATTTAGCTTATTAAAGCCTCTCTCAGATAATTTCTCTCTGTGTGTGTCTCTACATCACAGGCTCTTCTGTTTGTAATTTCCAAAGTTAAAAAAAAAGAGAGATTTTATCTTTTTTTGGGGCTACCCTCAGCTTTTAGCAGTCAGAAGCAATATGTGCAGTAGTCAGTCTAAAATCTCATGGCAAGATTAAAGACTATGCTGAATGCAGTTACTACAATAATGACAACTTTCACCTCACTCATCAAGTTTGATCTGAGGTGTGTGTCACTGTTAGCAAGGAAGGAAGAACCTAAATGTGATGGCAGTTTATGTTCTGCTGTGTTGGACTTATTACTGGAATCTTTGTTTTATAAAATTTTGGCTGGGATCATTCTTACTCTCCTGAGGGAAATAAAATCTTTTGTCAATGCCAGTTTCTTTGACTCCCATTGTTTTCATTGTCTTTGGGAACAGACCCTTTTTTTTTTTTAATTTATTTTTTAATTCTCTTTTACATCCTCCTATCTAGTGAATAGTCTGATGCAAGAAATCAGCTAAGGGAAACTGCATTGATGGAAAATAAGGAAGTTACAAAAAAAAATTACAGAGGCCATTTCAGGGGAAAGCAGAACAATTTTCTGTAGAATGAAGAGGCACACTGTTCTTTTACCCTGAAAGACACCCGGAATTTTTCTGCTGTTATCGGGATGAGGTTCCCCAAAATATCCTGCATAGTTTTCACACTGTTGAAGTAGGAAAAACAAGAAAAAAATGGAGGATGACATAAATGACACATTCTAATCCGTGGTTCAGTCATGCAGCCTCTCACATCTCTCCTCATAAAGAGGACACAGTGGATATATTTGTGGACAAACTTTCCTTCCAGCCCTAAGAAGACCCACAAGTAAAACAGAACCTTTCCCAGTCAGGATAAGAATGTCAGCATTGCAATTTACTTTAATTAACCACAAACTCACGAAAAAGATTTTCTGAATTTATAGTGTCAGCAAATTCAGATCCTTCTAGAAATTTGTAGATGAAAAAAATATAACATTCTTTTGTATTCATTCAGCTGCTGGTGTTCCCAGGCTGAACAGAATTTTAAAACTGAGCTATCATAAATTCTCCAGCCTTATAAATTGGGGTGGAGAGTGGCTTTTAGCCAGTGGTCTCATGACTACTGGCAGTGTGGAGATGCTGCAGCCCTGAAGAGCTGCCTGTCTCACCCCAAAGAGGGGTGGGTGCCCCTGATCCTGCTGCTGCAGGAACTCCTGTGGGGTTTTAGTGCAGAGCATGGACCCACAGCTGTGGAGGAAGGTCCTTGGCTGCTCTCTGCCACAGCACTTTGTGTTTAGAGGCCTCGCCTTGACAACTTTTTACTTGGTTTTCCTTTGATTTTTTTTTTTTTAAAAACGTTTTCCCCAGCTACACTTCTGTCAAATCCCAGCTTCTACATGAAGTTTTGCACCAAACTGAGTGAAAGCACCAAGATAATCTATTGGTAATAAAATACTTTTCCCTCACTTTAGTAAACTTAGTGCTTCCCTGTAAAAACAAACTCTTTAGTTATTCAGGTGTGACTAGTCACCATATTAAACAACCATATTACCTCCTCAGTCTAATAATACATTTATTTTAAATTGCATTTTAGAATAACTCTTCTCTTGCTGACATTTAATTTTGCACAGGAGTAACACTATAATAAAAGAACGCAGGTGTAAAAATATTACGTTTTTAGTAATTATGTACTGTCCATTACTACTAAAGACTAGTAAAACTATCAGTATTTCTCAAAATTACCTGGAATTACTAAGTTTAAACATTTAAGAGGAATCATTTAAGAGCTATGTTGCAGCATAAATGTGTGCCAGCTACACTTGACCACTTGCTGAGGTATTTTTTTTAAGTCAAATTAAACTTTTGCACAGGTAACCAGCATATTTTAACATTTTAATGTCAACATTGCTGAGATACAGCTCAGTTCAATGCAGGAGAGCATCAGGAGGAGGAGAGGCAAAGAGGAGTGGCAGGTTTGGTGAATGTCACTTTGACAGGTTTGTGTCTTTGGCTTTCAGATGTTCTTTTGGCCTCCCAAATGAAGCTCAGATTCTTCCAACAGGAACAATTATCACTGCAGCACCTTTCAGTTCTGTGTTGGGGTGTTTTCTTCATTTTGATCACAATTCTAGCCTGCACTGAGAACTCTTCCCCAGGTACTGTTAGCACCAACATGGTTCCCCTACCCTGACCGAAAGAAAAAGTTTTTAATTTGAAGAAGCAGCAATATAGACATTCCTCCAAATAAAATGGCTTAACTGATTTTTTTCTCCAGCAAATTTTATTTCCAAATGCACATGCCCTGTAGGGCCTGGCCCAAACATGTCAAAGTACCCTGGGTGGATTCTTCCAATTGAACAGGAGCCATGTGCAAGCTGGATGCTTAAAGCTAAACAAATCCTGGGGTTGCTGTTCTGGTCCACGGAGCAAGAGAGAAGCAACCGTGCACCCTGACTCACCTGGTGTAGGTACCTGCTTCAGGGTGGTGTGAATCATCCCCTGGATTTTCCCACAGTGTTACTCACTGCAGAAACTCACTGTGAGAAACTCCATGAATGGAAGAAAGCCCCTAATTGATAACCTATTAATTACCTTGTTGTTAAACCACACTGGCAAAGCTCGAAGAGATTAATTCCTGTTTTGTTTTGTCATTGACTCAGGTTAGACTCCAGATCCTCCAAATTCCACTACAAAAAGCCTCCAGCACATGAAATTAAGGCAGAAGAAACTCGTGGTGACCCACTTGAGGTACAGGAGAGCTGACCTCCCCAGCAGGTCTGAACAGGCAGGTGCCACTGGGCTGATGTGTGCTGGGATGGGAGCCTTTCTCTGCTTGTTAATGTGAAACATCAGGGAGTCATGGCTTCATTCTAGCACAGACCAGATTAGACCATTTTTACAATAGAAGTTTTCATAGGCTAGAAAATATTACTTCCCCTTTCACCACTCTAAAAGACTATTCCAAAGGGCAGACAAAGATCTGCACTAAACTCCAGCTGACTTTGCAATTTGGCTTCCATGCAGGGGCCAGCATTATCTTTCCTAGGCTAACAGGAGTCAGTCCATTCACTTTGGATGCTGTGAGACTCAGACTTTACTCTGCTGTTTGTTGTTGGGGCCATTGCTGTTGTCTCAGAGCCCGAGCAGGGGACTGAGCCTGGATTTTGCTGCATCAGGGTAAAAGAGCTGAAGGAACAGCTTCTCTCACAAAGTGAGAGCAAGAGCTGAGGTTTTCCTCCAGACCTGACCTGTAGCAAGGCTGCAAGAGCAGCACTATATCACAGTATATAGTATATCACACCTCCTCCTTCGGGCAGAGATGTTCAAGGTGAGGCAGGTCTGGGGTGTTTTTCCTCCTTTCATAATGTTCAGTGATTGGGCTGGTTCTCCAGAGCTACCACAGCTTCTCAACTCTCACAATTTCTTTCCCTCAGGATTTTCTCTACTCAGCTGGAATTTCAGCACATCTGAATCTATTAGCTTTCTCTTTGTCCTGATTTTTCTCCCTGATTTCTCTCAGAAATTTTCCACACATTGTTATCTGCAGCTCCCATCTCTGCCTCGTTGCTGTTCTTTTTCCTGATCTGCAAGTGGTTTCCACGGTGGTTTCTCCTGTCATGTTTCTATCAGTCATTCTCCAGTAACATTCCTGCTTTTGCCCATTTTTGCCCAAGGTTTTGTTTACCTTCTCTATCTGCTCTGGGTCCACATGTTTTGGGGCTGTTGGATTTCTCATAATTGCACGGTTTGGGTATTTTTTTTAAAGGATTGGGGTTTTATCTTGCTAAGATGTATGTTTCTCTTTTCTTCCTTCATTGGCCTGTTCATTTAAAAACTTTCTTTTAATCAAATGAGAGAAATTAAAAATGAGGAGGAAAAGCCCAAGAATTTAAATTCCAGTCTTCTTTCTACCACAAGGAACCAAGAATTCTTTCTATTTAAGACAATCACAGATTTTATCATTGTGACTGGTTTCCATTAACTTTTTAAGTAGAAAGACATTTAGTAAAGTTGAAAGCTGTCTCTTACATGATGACAGACTTTGCCTGTTTTAATATTTTTACTGGTTAACTACCAAATCCCAAGTCTACCACTGTCTACAGCCAACATTTAGCGTTCACTACTCCTCTGGCAAGAAACATGACTTAGAAATATCTCTTTCCTCCTAAGCTTTTGAAATGTATAGTGTTTTGTGTTAGCAAAACAACAGCCTCAACATGTGAAAGGAATTGCCACAGCAAGCCCCCCTGCCCCTCTACAGAGAAATAAACAGCAAAAGAAAGGATGAAAAGTGTTGGGCAGAGACTTTTCTTCAGCAAACACAAGACATGAGAGTCTAATAAATACTGATGCATGCACCTCAGGCAGGATGAACTGGTTGTATAGATTGAGAAACTGGTTCAACCAACCATGGTGCCATGCTGGGATGCAGTGATGCCAAGAGGGATTTTTCCTGACTGAGGGAAGTCAGGACCCAGTTTGGTCATGTTGAAACCCTCATCATTGCTGTCAGCAGGACAAACCAGGCCCTGGATCCTGGGATGTCACCTGTTCCCACACCCGCTGCCACGGCCACCTGCAGCTGCTCCCAGTCCTCTCCTCACTCAGGAAAATTGGAACAATGTGAGATAAAAAACTCTGAGCAAGAATGCATTTAATACTTTTCAGTGTAAGCAGCATTGACTGGGCTATTTCCAGCTTCAAGTTCAGGTTCAACCAAAAACAGGAAGGCGCTGCCAGCCCAGTTCTGCTACAAGGAGAGAAAACACATCCTCCTGGGAGAGTCATGTTGGTAAAAACACATCCTCCTGGGAGAGTCATGTTGGTAAAAACACATCCTCCTGGGAGAGTCATGTTGGTAAAAACACATCCTCCTGGGAGAGTCATGCTGGTAAAAATGGCTGTTTAGGTAGAGTGGATGTCCAAAGAGCTGGTCCCAGCACAGCCTGCTCAGAGTGACCCCATGAAAACCAGTTCTGCTGAAAATGAGTCCTTCTGGCTGCCCTGGTCCTGGATGGCTGCTGGGCAGGGAGCACAGGGGGCTGCAGGGATGCTCACCTGGCCTGCCCAGTGGTGCTGAATTGAGACCCCTCATCCTCCATCTGCTTTTCCTCCTCCACTGGGAAAAGCAGACAGGAAGCAAGGTATTTTGCTCTGCCTGTGAAAGGAGAAATTTGCTCTTTCTGGTTCTTTGGAGCTTTGTCTTCCGTGCTGCAGAGTCCATCTGGCCCCAGTGCTGCACATGACAAATGTCCCAAAGCTGCCTTCACCCTCTGCAGCCAGGCTGCCTCATGGTTACAGGTGCTGCCCAGTTTAGACTAAAGGCCAGAGAAGTCAGATTTGGATAGAGGACTGGGAAGAGAGACAAGCTCCTCCCTTAACCCATATCCTACCTGGCCAGCTTTTTCTTCTTACAGTTTCTTGGGAAAGCTTTTCTGTTACAAGTTATTCTCTGATGTCCCTCTACGCTGCTTCTACCTTCAGTATCTGAGCTTCTGGCAGGCTCCAGTATTATGAAAAGTTGAAGGAAAAAAAAATCAAAGGAGGCCCATAAAGCTTTGCAGAATTCCTTTCAAAGAGGCTCCAGGGCTCACCAGCAGGGATGGTGTGGTGTCACGTGTGGAGTCTCCTCCAAGCCAGGCTGGAGAGGACTCAGTCAACCCAAATATCACCAAATCCCACCTGCCCTCAGAACTGCAGTTTTGCCTTTTCATCCTGAGTGTTTGCTTCTCCTCAGATACAACTGTAGCTAATTTCATTCTTAGTTTATTATCGAAGGTCTTCCCTATTTAATTATTAGAAACAGAGAATCCATGATATACTCAAAGCTGTGAAAATGTAATCCTGGATAATTTTTTACTCTCTGAGAAAAGTCACTAGGACTGATCTATTCTTTCAATCAAGTACACCCATTTAGTTTATTTTTAACATTCCTTTCATTATGTTATGAGCTTCTTAAGGATAATGAAATAATTGCTTGTCTCTTTGATTGATCTTTGTTTTGAAAGGGAACTTTAATAGTGTTATTTCTAGAGCAGGCTTACAACATAATACAATTAAAGGAAAACATGACATTAAAACACATTAAAGCACAACTTCCAATAATTAGACCTACAATTCTCGTCAACCAGAGCCCTGTGTAGGGAGGAGTTATTGTAAAAATTTATGAGGGAATAATTCATATTATTCTGCCTAATAAAGCAAATATATTAATAATGACATTTTATGACATTGTGTAGCTGTAGCAATCAGTGAAAAAGCTCCTTCCCCAGACTGCTCTGGAAAGCTGGAAACATGCTACAGGGAATCCTGGCATTTTATTGTGTTAACATGAAAACATGTCAGTAGAAAGTGGTGCAGAGGAGAGCTTTGACAAGCTCTGGCCTTTCAGAACTAAGAATTCTGGTTAGCACAATTCTCTGAGATAGTAAATGGTGGGAGAATTCACAACCTGATATCATTGGGTATATCTGAAATGTGACTGTGCATATATGCAAATTAGAAGGAAAAATAAAAGGGGAGAAGAAAGCAGAGATCCTGAACCTGGATGTTTATGTTGCCTGCTTGGAATACAGTGGTGCTGATGATCAGACTGTAAATGAGACTGCAAATAGGCAGATTATACTAGACTGAATAGACAGGCATCTCTCACAAAGAATTAAACAGAACTGATCAGAAGAGCTTTCCACCCTGTTAGCACACTGACACAAGGGCAAGGCACTGGGGTCAAGGACTTTCTAAAATGTACTTTCTTTTCCATTTCCTTGTAACCTTATTTCTCAGTAAGAAGGCTGAGATCCCAGATAATCAAAATACTCCGTTTTGGTGGAGTTTTTTTTGGTCCAGTTGCATTCAATTTAAATATTTGGGGTTTGGCACAAAAAGGTGGAATGGTGGAAATTTTTCACTTTTTTGAATCATAAACCAAATGATATTTTCTTAATTTAAGATCAGTGAAACCCCTTAGAGACTGCTTAGAGTTTGGTTGGATTTTCCCTGGACACATCTGCCTTGGAGGACAGGATAAGTGGGTCTGGAGCATCCTAGGGAACTCTCTGTGGATGCATGTGGCGCAAACCTCTGATGAGGTTTTAGAGATCTTGTAGTGATTTTTATAGCAAATGAGGATTCTCTAATGATAATGACTGTAACATCCACTCACACGTGGCACACGCAGTGCAAACCCACATCAGCAGTTGAGCAATATCTGGCAATGTGATTTGGCAACTCAGGAGGGAAAGGGAAGACTCTTGAGTGAACTAAGAAGGTTTAGGTCATGCTCTGCACTTGTCCAAACTGGAATCACAAGTTGAATATTTCTGCTTTGGAGAGGCTGTGCCACAGTTCAGAGCTGACCGCTGTTCCTTCTGCAGCGTGGATGGCATCTCCAGGTCCTCTCTGAGAGCTCCCCTGGCTCTAGGTGCATGCAAGAAGCAGTTCAAGCCTGAGACTACCCAGAATCCAGAGTTCATGCTGGGAAAGGGACGCTGTCCTTGTTTTCAGGATGCCTGCAAGCCTGCGTTAGTAAAGGCAGATGACGGCAATAATGCCTTTGGGAGAATCTTGGCACATTGGGACTGACTGTTTTTCTGATGGGGAACTGAGATAGCAGGAGGAACCTTTATCCTCTGGCTGAGCAAGAACATCTTGAATCTGTTTGTATGTGTATGAAAAAAATTAATCAAACCTCCACAGGCGAGATTCCTCAAGGATGATAAACACTGGGCTAGCTTAGGAATCCTGCACAAAAAATATGGGTTAACCTGGAGAGCTGTTTAACTCAAGATACACTTGAGGAGCAAGGCTGTGGGGCACATGTAGAGAAATATCACCAGGAGAGGTCCAGCATTTTCTGTGCTCAGGGCAGGTACTGGGTCACTCCAGTTTTACCCACTTGGGTGTCTTTCACTCTCTGTTACTATCAAGGCCAACAAATTTTACTCCTCTCCTTGCTCTTATTTGATGCTCTAGAGGTCAGAACCTGATCTCTGCCAGGATGAGTGTCCTGGCTTGGTGGCAGATAACCTCTGAGTTTCAGTTTAAGGATTAAAAAGAAATCAAACACTAGTTTCTCTGGGAGATGGGTAGGGGTGGAAGCCAGCCCAGCCTCACCTCTGCATGGCTGAGACAGATGATGGTTGAATGTGAAAATGATTTGGTTTGTCCTGTGAGATAAAACTGAGGCTCCTGCTGGGTTTGGTACCCCATCCCATCTCCCCTGCAGCCCAATAGTGGAGGAAAGCCTCAAGTGAGACAAGTAGCTGGTCAAACCTCTTGAATTTTACTTGAATTGTTCTCTCTCACTCATCATTCCTACACAGCAAGATGCTGATGATAGTTATCTCCTGGGGGGTGGATTCAAATCCACTTCTCCAGAGAGACTTGAACCTGCCATCTCCCACACCCTGGCTGAGTGCCTTAAATATTTGGTAAAGTATCTGGATATCCTCTACAGAGCTGTAAACCTAGGCCAAAAATAGTTTCCAGCTGCAACTATATGACTGATTTGACCTCAGACTACTTGGGAAGGGAGGGGTGCAAAGTATTTTATTCACAGAAGAAAAATAATTACTCTCTCCTATTAAGAAGACAGAAGGGAAGAAGCTCTGTTGCTACAGGAAATGAGCAATGAGATCTTTTAGACAAGGTTAGGAGGCTACACTAATAAACACCACCTTTTCCCAAGCTGTAATTTGAAAAAACAGAGTTCTGCTCCCTGTCTCCTTTTGTATATAGCCATACACTTATGTTTGGGGTTTCAGGATGCCTTAAGAGTCACAGCATATTCTCATCATGTGCACTAATAATGATACACATTTTATGGCTGTCACCCCTGGGAGTGCAAGTGGATGCCTCAAATGCACAATGTCCTTCCAGAAAAAAAATAAAGACCAAACAATCCACATTCAAATTATAGAATCATAGAATTATTTAGGTTGGAAAAGACCCTTAAGATCATTGAACCTGGTCCTAAGCTTTAAAAGGCATTTGAAGTCAGGCTTCTAGAATCAGATTCAGGCTTATAAAAAAAAATAATCAAATTTTCACATGTGCTACATTCAGCTTCTCTTAGATTACACAGTTGCAGCTACAAGGCCAACAGTTTTGAAAGTCAGGATACCTAGTGGCTTGAATGCAGACCTGAAACAGAGTTTTGCAAAGGGAGTTAAACGCACAATTTCTATTGAGGAAAGGTTTAGTAGTTTTAGAAGCACAGCTTTTAGGTATCCATTAGAAAAATCTCTGCTTTGCTGTAAACGCCTCCAGATTCCTGAGATTTCATTCATTTGGCAGCCAGGCACCAAGTTCTGTTGTCTGACCCGAAAAGAAGTCTGCTGAGTTCTGTATAACTCATGTAGCCTTCCTTTGGAAAATAAATAAATCATTCAACTGGAAATACTCAAAAAAGCTGGGCATATGTCCAGATACAGTATGCCTAGCTTAGTGGCAAAAAAGTTACGGCACACATCCTGCATTGTCAAGAACATTGAATGTTTTGGCTGCCCTAATAGAAAAACAATAATTCAATCATGTATTATAAAGGAATTTCCTGGAAAAGTTTGGCCCTACTCAATCATCCTATTAGATTTATCCTTAATGTGGAAGAACAGCACATTAGATTCATTACATACATTAGGCCAGCTACGTTTATTTCCAGATGGGTTTCTGTAAAGTGGTCAAAATGCCTAAAAAAAGGCATTTTGGAGATGCCTTTATGTGTAACTCCTATAGCATGGTAATAACTCTGCAGTCTTACACCACTGTATGCCCAGTAATTCCTTCTTGCAATGGAAGGACACACTTAACACAACTAGCTGTAAGTATTTTATAAATTAATAATGACAGGCCCACAGGGCTGGGATCATTGTTTTATTTTGCTGGCAGGGGCCCACAGGACTGGGATATTATGTAAAGAAGAGAGGGGATGTGTGAGGAGATAGTTATGCTAATACACAGCACTTCCCCCTCCCTCTCTCCTCCCTGGAGTAACTGCCTTAACATTACACGTGGTGATTTGTCCTTGGCAGTTCCAAATTACCTACACCTGTTGGCTCTGGCACACTAAATAAATACCCCATTAAAGATTTCTCTGTTCACCAATAATGAGGAAAATGCAGTTCAAAGTGCTCTGCTGCAGCCCTCCAACCCTCATTGAAGTGTTTTAGCTAGCTTTCAGATGAGAGGAGCCAGATAGGTATCAACACTTTTGAAAATGGGGCCATGGAGCAATCTTTATGCAATTTTAGGGATTTAGATTTCCTAGAGCATTGCAGACTTGGTCCTGGCTGGGGTCTGGGATGGTGCTGTTGGAAAACAGCCCTGTGCTCCCATCAGGGCCTCTAAGGGACTTTGTCTATGATGAGGAGACTCAAGGTCCCTAAACAAAAGTAAGGGAAGTGTGTCACCTCTGGGGACAATGCTCCATTTTCATGTAACACTGGCTAGAACCTTTTCCTTTAAAGCTTCTCAAGGACCAGAACCTCTTGTGTTTGTAAAGACTGGTCCTATATTGTGTGACTTTTTCCCAGTTGCCAAAACACAGGTCTCAGCACACTCTTGGTGTTGACAGGGTACCTTTTAATTTCTTGGGGTCCTTTAGGTTTCTCCCTCACGTTCTCCATCTCACAAATGTGCCATGTGTCCAGTTTCTTCTCCCTGGATCAGAGAGCTGGATGCTGCTGGTTAGCCAAAGCACCAGTGATCACTTCCCAGTGGGGTCCCAGGCCAGAGGAAGAGCAGCACTTTGAGGGGCAGCTCTTGTGTCTCTCCATGAGAAAAGCAGAGGGGACATGAGCTTACTGGGGAGGTGGATGTTGCTGTTCTGGTGTACAGAACCTTCTCTGCTGATCACACTGGACACACTGCAGATGTGCAGGGGTGGGCTGACTTACTATTTCAGTAAAAAAATCACCCCTGAACTGAATAAAACTGCTCCAAAAACACTCATTACTTAAGTACTAAAGGATACTGAATTAAAGGACATCGTTTTTTGCTCTCTGCTTTTGCACATACAGAGTGTCCAAAGCAGACCAAGGACACAGCTGTGATTAGGAAGCATCACAGAGCAGCTGGCCCCCCTCAGCTGCCCTGGGATGGGTGCTGTTTGGTGCCCCTTCTCTGCCAGGGTTACCAGATACGTGGAAATCCCACAGCAGGAGTTTTGACTGATGCAGATATGGAGAGTTGTTAATTACACACAGCAAGCGACTGCAAACCATCACTCTGACTGTACTTGATGCAGGGAAAGGCTTTACTATTCTTGGATCTGCCACAAAACCATTTCAGGTTGTTACAATGCCTCTCTCTGCAAAGTATTTCAGTATTTCAGCTGTGCCAGTGCAAACAGTTTCCTCACCACCTTCACTCAAGTGTCTCCTAATGATACCTTGTGTTACACTCCATTACACACGTGCTGCCACACATGTAAAATCCATCTACCTTTTATGCATGTGTAAATATACATGCTTTGCATTCATGCATGTAATACAGGTATCAGCTTTCCCAAATCCACAGGATCTGGTGCACACGCATGTCCTCTGCATACTTAAAAATTATATCAACAAGATATGTGTGCCAAGACTTTTCAGGAAGGAATCTGAACTGGGTGACAAGCCAGAAATTTCAATATGTGTCCAAAAAGTAGTTACATGCACTGGAGCTGCATGTTGTGTTCCTCCCAGTGCCAGGAGCAGGGACAGGCAGGATGCTCTGCGGTGGCACCTCATCTGTCCTCCTGCACATCCAGAGTTTTTAAGGAACGACTCCTGTGTGTCCCTCTGTACGCTGTGGGTACAATTTGCCAATAATATAATTTTACATATGTTTGAACTGTTTTTGTGGTCTTAGAAAACGTTAAAAACACACATATTTGTAAAAACTCTGGGTTGCCTGATGTGCTGGAAACTTGCTAGGTGCCTATAATGTTTCAAACTGAATCTTTTCCCTGTTCATTCCTTGCCAGGTTTTCTGAAGTCCCAAGGGGTAAAGTTCTCATCTGACAGTTCCAAATTGCTGAAACCATAAAGTTGAGAATATTAGAATTATCAAAACCTCAGAAATGATAAATGGAGGGTCTATTTAGAATATTTTTCTATGCGAGCTCCTGCTGTGTTGAATCCAATGTCCCCACTCTTCAAGCCCTAAGTCCTTTGTTCTGCACTAATAGAAATATTTTCATACAATTTCCCATGTCCCACAGAAACAGTTCACTGTGGTCACTATATTAATTAATCTTTCCTCTGAACTTGCAATGTCACTAATAATAGATCTGTGTTTGTTGTTAAACCCCATCTGTAAATTTGTAATTTGTAATTTTCTTCACTTTTCCTGACAGTCAACACCTTCCTTCCTCAGAGCAAAAAAGAAAAAATTGAGATACAGGTCAACTAGAAAGTCTTTCTGTATATCAGTTCATTTTTATTGTTTATTAAAAGTGGAGAAAACCTGATTTAAAAATTGAAATCATTATTAAGCACACTGTTAAAACTAGACAGTAATTTGTTGCTCCTGTTGCAGGGAAGCTCGACACATTTTGCTGTCTTGTACATTTTCCAGCCTTATTTTTCCCCATCTCTTAAAATCCCTTGCAGGAGAGCAAAGCTCTCTGAACAAAACTCTGCAGACAAACTGGGATTACAGACTGCATTCTGATTTCCTGTATGTTAGAGAAAATACAGTATGATGCCAATTACTTCAGGGAGGGAATGACTTTGGATTTATACCACTGTATCTGAGATCATAATTCTTGTCCTTGTGAGTAATTGGGGTCACGTGTCTTCCTTTTTAACTTTACCACTGCAATGCCTACGCCTCATGCTGGAGGGTGAGGAGCCTGAACCATCCCAGATGACTGAGTCATGAACATTTTTTCTAGATGAATACACGAGAGTTTATATGAGAGCAAGTAATTGCTCTTCATATGTGCCTGGGATATTATTTCATTAACCAAACTACTCCCTTTTCATGCAGAAGCCCTAAAGATCAAGCAGCTGCCAATGCCAAATTAAGTTTTCCTTGGGCTTAGAGCACAAAGCCAAAACTTTTGGGTCCTTTTTCATTACCTTTCTCAATTTGTGACTTTAGACAAACTCCCTGGGATCTCTGTGCATCAGTTACCCATCTATAAAGTGGAATGAAAGCTTAATTTACAAGGGAAAAGAGATGTGAAAGTTAAGCATATGGGGCCAAATTCTGTCCTCTTACTCATACTGAAACAGTCCCAGGCTCTGTGTTCCTTGACTGTTTGGCTCCATGACATCACCAAGGAAAGCTGCTCTTGGTCTAAGTTCATGTGTTTATCTCGGCTCTCCAGGTAGGTAAAACACTCTGGAACAGTCTGAAATTCTCCAGTGAAAGCTCCCCTATAAATACAAAGTGCTCTTGTGACTCAGGTTCACTCTTTGTTTGGGTACAGATTCAACATCTCACTTCCTTGGCTTATGAGACAGGTTGTTATTACAACACTCTTTCCTACCTCCTAACACCTACTTAAACAGAAATCACTTCTTACTGGTCTCATGTTCAGGGCACAGAAATCTGTTTAAATTTTCCTTGTGACATGAAGGAAACCATTAAAATCAACCTCAACCCCTCTGCCCCTGAGGGATTGCTGTCTTGTTACACCAAACCACTACAGGTAAAGCCTTCAGCCTGTCTTTAACTTGGCTTTTCTAAGGAAGGACCTCAGCTTCTGAGAATGAAAAGATTTCTCTGAAGCCATGAGCAAACAGTATGGGAAAGCAAGGGCATAGGGGAAAGAGACATTCTGTTCCCAAAGGAGGGGTTTTAATGGGGCTGAAGAAGGGAATTAAGACTTCAGATTGAGGCTTTAGCACCATGTTAGGTAAGTGACAGCCTTTAGCATAAAACCACTGTATGGAGAGTAAGCAGAATATTATCAGCTATGTTTATATAATCAATTTTATATGTTCTTATATTCATTTCCTACATGCACGAGTGGCTATATAACTTATAAGGCACTAGAGGTCTGTTTTGCCAAATTTTCTACCCATGGTAGTAACTTTTCCTCCTTATATGTAATGTTTATGCTATAGTCATCCAGGTTAGTGATAAAAAACTGTTATTTTCAACATCCCACAGCTGTAATGGTGGCAGGTTGCTTTAGTACCAGGATGGGGTCAAACAGAATGACCCTGAGCCCACTCACCCAACACCCACCACACACACACTGGACACTTCTTACCTTGCTTTTCACAAGCCCAAGAGTCCAAACCCAGCTGTCTTCCAGAGATCTATTAGTGCATACACTAAAGAGCATATTTATGATACCACAAATATTTAAGTATGGTCTCTGCAAGAGGGAGGAGAAACTGCTCCCTCCAAGAGCTTTTGGCCATAGGATTTCCCTTTCTTGCCAGCCTCCATGTGTCCCCCTGAAGCGATGGGTTTGGCAGGGAGGCCTCAGATAATCATCTGACATCTTTCACAGTGCTCATAAAAAGAGCTAGTAAGAACTCCTTACATATTATCATATGTATTTGAGTTTCCACAGGACAAAGCAACACTTCCAGGAAAGGAGGGAGAAGTGTGCAGCGGGTGCTGAGGCATCCAGGAGTCATCTGCCAGGCAGTGGAGTGGGGAAGGAAGGATCCTGCCAATGTATCCCAGAAAGCTCTGGCCAGCTCCTTCTCTCTTTGCTTTCTGGTGGGGAAAATTGAAGTTTCTAGCCTAATATATAGTGTGACTGTGAAATGAAGGTGATGAAAATGGGTCAGTGTCAGAGGAGACTCCCTCCTGAAGGGCTCGGAAGATCTGCTATGCCAAACAGACTCATTTCTTAGGGAAGTCTGCTGCCTTCCTAGAGACCAGATTAAAGATGTGAAGAGAAAGATTTCTGCCCTGGTTTGGGTGTTGGGTTTCCATCCATTACTGATTTTTCAGGTAGGAAGTGACCAACCTGTGACAAGAATTTCAAGAGCAATCAAGAGAGGCTTCAGGGGCTTGGGACAACAGGTTAAGGAGCACAGGCAGTGTTCTCCTCCATCTTTCCATTTTCAGGGAATGAGGCAAGAAACAGGAAGAGCCAGCAGATCAATAGCTGGCTCTGAGCCCGGTGTCATCAGCAGAATTTTGGGGTTTTTGATCATGGGTTGGTTTCCATGACACCGAGCTGGATGGCAACAGATGGGGTACACCTGTGTCAAAATGGGAAAAGGATCTTAACACAGGAACTAGCAGGGCTCATTGAGACAGCTTTAAACTAGATTTGAAGGGGGAAGGGACAAACCCAGGCTTGCTAGAGACAAATTTGGGCCAGCATCCCAAAATTTGAGGGACAGTGTGCTAGTGAGGTCCTTTGGTCTGGTCTCTCAGTGAAAGAATGGATGGAGATTTGTGCAGCAGTAGAGACATGAGGGTTATTGCTATGTTAAAAACCATGGAAGCACCTGAGAATTGTCAGTCAGGAATTAGGACTTTTCCCTGGAAAAGGTGGCAGGAGTGTGCAGGAGAGAACTTCCTAAGACAGCTGGTGAGGGAGCCAGCCAGGAAAGGCATCCACTGAACCTGCTGTTTGTGAACAGAGGAGCACTGTTGATGGTTGGAGGCCACCTGGGGCACAAGGATCATGGAATGATAGAGATTCTGATTCTCAGAGAAGTAAGGAGAAGGATCCACAGAACTGCTGTGTTGGTCATCTGGGGGGAAAACTTTGGCCTCTTTAGGAGATTGATTCATGGAGTCCCTTGGAAGAAGAGCTGAAGGGTAAAGGAGTTCAGGAAGGTTGGGCATTCTTCAGGAAGGAAACCTTCGAGTTTGAGCAGCAGGTTGTTCCCATGTGCTCAAAGATGAGCTGGTGGGAACACACTGGCACAGGCTGCCCAGGGAAGTGGTGGAGTCATCAACCTTGGAGCTATTTCAAAATCCAGTAGATGTGGAGCTTAGGGACAGGGTTTGGTGGTGGCTTTGGCAGTGATGGGTTAATGGTTGGACACAGAGATCTTAAAGGTATTTCCAACCCAAGCAATTCTCTAATTCTATGATTCTAAAACATGATTTAAAGTTGATATTCAGTATCCTGGTTTGGACTAATAAATGGCTTTCCTGTAATATGCTGCTTTACAAAATGGTCAGAGAGAGAGCCAAACTGAGCCTCTGCAAAATGGAAATGATTCTTGTCCCAAAGTTTACATTTTCAGCTGAAAACAAGGGATCAGGTTCTCTCCCTCAGGCTGAGCAGATTCTTATTCTGCAAGTAATTGTGCTGAAACCAATGGTAGTGCAACAGAGTCGAAAGATGTCCTGGCATGGTGTAGAGGCCACTAGCTTTGATTCCAAAAATCCGTTCACCTTGTTTACTTATGTATTAAAAAGCTTTAAATGCCCTGCAGGTATTGCAGTATATTGGGACTGAGATGCCACGGCTGAGCTTTGCTGCCTGCTTGGCTCCCCCAACGTACATAAAGAAATCCAGGCTCAGAAAGGATGGAGGAAATTTGTCATTTTGTTCCTTCTGATTGTGTTTGTTGGTTGTTTTATTTTTTGTTGCTTTTCCTCCTCCCTCCAGCTGAATTCCCAGTCACACTGGTAGAGTGACTGTACTTCACTGGATATCCTGACTTAAATAAAGTGATTTTTCCACTAGCAGATGAAAAGGGTGGATCCCATGGGCATGGTCCTGCTGCTTTTTTTCCTGAACAAAGTCAGCCCACTGGGGGAAGTACCTGCTCTGTGCCCCTCCTGTGCTGTTAAACATATTTCTTTCATTTCCCATGACATTAACACAGCCCTGCCCATGGTGCTATTTCCCCACAGCATCAATATGGATCTGCACATAAGGAAACAGGAGGAAAAAGAGGAGCTCCTGAAGACCTCCTTGGCTTATCCTTCAGCTCTCACTGAAACAGGCTGGAAAATCTCAGAGGGGAAATTTTTACCCTGGCAAAATGCCAGCCTGATTAAATCAGAATGAGCCTCCCAGCATAAATCTGAGGAGCTCCTCAGGTTTCCAATGAGGTCAGTGAGCTGGTGACGGGGAGAGCCCTGGCTCAGCCCTGTCAGAGCCTCAGCTCCATGAGATAACTGGGTGTTGGTCACCACAGCCTTTATCTGGTTATGTCACTGCAGGAATTCAGCAAGCTGATGTAATCCACACTGGACCAAGCTCGTGGCTTGGATGACGAGGCTGTAAGGCCACGCTCTGCTCCTCAAGAGCTTGTGATGGGGCTCAGGAACCCTGCAGCTCCAAAATCTATGCTTTTGCAAATACCTGAATCACCCAAAAAAAAACCTGGGTGAGAAGGGGAAGGTGACAAACTAGGTCTCAAGGGGAAGGTACCCCAAAAATGCATTCAAAACACTTCCAAGAGGTAAGGAGGAGCTCAAAGGCAGTAATTTTGGGTTGCCTACATCAACTTTATTTACCCTATCTGTAAAATCTCCATCCCTTTAGCTGTCTGGTCCTGTTCTCCTTTCTCCTCCCAGGCTGTCACCCAGTTTTTAAGTGTTTTGGGGATGCCTAAAGGGGATAAATTTTGGAAGAGTCCAGTTACTAATCTCTAGAAGTCTCTACTGAGTATATGATTTCTTTCAATTTTCTTTCTTAGAAATAGATTAATAGTTTTATTCCCTTGTTTTTCAGCTTGAGGAAGAAAAATCCAGCAAGGATTTTCACCTTGCATGATGACATTTTTGTAGGCTATACTGAATGGCAAATAAGAGCTTTTCCTGGGAAGTTCTGAGCAACTTTGGCATGAGGTGAGACTAAGGCAGTGCAGGGTGAACCCACAGAATGTTTAGAATAGCACTCCAGTGGTTGTGCCAGACCCCTCAGAGCACTGTATTGAGTGGGTAAATGTATATGATCTGCCCAGAGGGCTCCGGGAAGCCAGGCTAATTTCTTGTTTCATGATGTTTTTGGTGTGATTGTTCCAGAATCTCCTTAACCTGCCTTTCACTGCCATAAAACTCGACCTTCTCTTCCAAATCTTGATGTCATCTTCTCCTGTCCCACTCCAGAGCCTCATTTCATCTGTTCCTGTCAGATTGCCTCTCCTCTGCTCTGTGGGGATGCCAGAAGAGCAGAGAAAAGATATCACAGAACTGAATATTTTTCTCCTCTATCTCTGCAACCTCCTTTTCTGCAAGGCTTCAGAAGCAGACCCAGCTCTCATTTGATGTCCATGCAGGTGTCCAACACACTGGTGTGGATCTATAGAGAAATCATCTTCAGTGACCCAGCAGGTGCTTTGTCATTACTGTTTATTAAAATTTATTACACTTGGAATCACTCTTTTTTCCCCAAGAAAACAAGCAAATCTGCCCTGTTTCCACAGGAAAAAAGCAGAGAATGAGGGTGGTGCTGAGTTGGCATTCAGCACCAGCAAAGTGTGGAGCAGGGTCCCAGTCTGCCAAGCTCTTGGCATCCCCCAGCTCTTGAGCCCAGGCTGAATGGAGGTGCTCCTGCTCCAAGCAGTCTTGACATGGCACCAGCACACCAAATCCACAATTTTTTCCCCCTGAATCTCAAGATCTCTTCCCCGATTAGATTTCTGGCAATGCAAGGAAACAGTCTGTGCCTGTGCTCCTTCACAGTTACAGACAAAGAGACAGGCGTGCTATGCTGACTTAGGAAAATGTCTGTCAAGTTCTTATAAACAATAATAAGAAGTACAATAATGTTTCATTTTCTCCAAATTAGGAGAGTATTTGTTTTGCACTCGTAAAAATCTGCTGGTCCTCTGAAATGGATCGGTGGTGACATCCAGTGGCCACAAACTGAGACAGCCACGGTAATTTTGGGATATAACAGCTTGGGTTGGATTTACCACTATTTGCATGTCTCCTAAAAGTGTTGTTTTTTCAAAAAAAAAAATAAATTTTTAGATTCCTCATCCAGGGAATGAGAAATACATACTTACTTATATATATATATACACACAAATGTATATCCACCCAGATCTTGTACTAGGAGCCACTCTTCTGTTCCCTCCATAGATGCTGGCCCTCAGAATAAGCTTAATTCACTCAACAAGGTATTTTGGAGTTAAAGTATGGATGAACTTGGGGTGTCTATGCAGGTTGGCAGCTTGTTTAATCAGTTTTTTCCAAGAGCTTTTTGGTTCTCAGATGGTTTCTATTCATCTCTTTGGCTCCTTAGACATTTTCTGGCAATGCTGCCTAAAGAGAGGGGCTTTCTGCCCTTGGCAGAGTCATACAGATGTGGTGGTTTCTGTATGATGAGTGAAGGATCTGCTATCAATGCATTTTTGAAAGGAAATGTGTATGAAATACAGAGCAGACCCCTATTAAAACTTTCACAGCTCAATTCCTCAAGATTTAGATGGCCACTAGATCCAGGTAGTCCAAGTCCAACTTGACAATCCTACATCATGAGTGATTTTTTTCTACATATGATTGCTTTATTTCCTTATCATATTGCCATGTTCCAATCCACAATGTGTTAAATACAGCAAAGGGAATTCTTCAAGCATCCAAATGGCTCCCTGACCCTGAACAAGCAGAGGCAGGGACTGTCTGGGATTGCAGCCACTCTGCTTCACTTCTTGCTGAGCCGGGGTTGCAGAGAGACTCCTCATGGGGGATATAAACCAGGCCACCAAGGAGTGCCTCAGCTGGTTTGGACGAGTTGGGGAACTTGAGAAGACCTTGATTCTCTTTCTTGGTGTGTTAGAAAAATACTGATCAGCCCAGTGTGAGCCAGACACAGACTATTTTTTACTAACTGTGCACTAGGAAATGCTCAACTCTCCCTCAGAGACAATGGGCTTTTCTTTAGTGAAGTGCTGATGCTGTGACTCCATAAAGGAAATCCTCAGTGAAACACTGTTCCTTACTTCACCAGACTTGCAATTTAAGAGGTTAAATTTACACCTTCTCTGGCAGCCCCATGGCTCTTGCTCAGCTCTAATCTGAAGTGACTGCTGTGGTTCATTTCAGGGCTGGGGGGGATAATCAAGTTACCATTGGCTGAAGAGTTACTGTGTGTTCCTCGAGGCTGGGGGTTCCACCACATGCATTCTTCTAGGCTCTCACAAACACGCAGCAAAAATGTATTATCTTAAATCTTCTTTTGCTGACATTTAAATGAACACATTTTTCTTCAAATATGAGACAGGCCGAGAACATCTGGCTCCACTGATGCTCAGTAAGTAACTCATTACACTGCAGGAGCTCACTCATTTTTGAGCCCTGGGCTTTGGTAATGCTCTTGCCTGGTTTATGGCTCTGGTGTACTTGATTTGTGCTTGAGCCAGGGTTTTATATTCAGGCACTTGAGCAACAAGTTTTGCACAGAGATCCAAACCTTTAATTCACAGCTGTGGAAAGGGCTGGAGTAAAACCCTGCTCACTATTCATTGCTTACATTTAGAATACAAATGCTTCAAGGAATGACAGTCGAGTCTAAAAACACATGTACTGCAACTAAAAAGCAGAGGCACATAAGCCAGCCTTTCAGATCCTGCTGATGCTTTATCTGAGATAACAGCCTGATAAAACATCCTACTTGTCTGTTCAGGGTGGTTGTTTAAGGACAACATGATGATGACTGAAATTTCTGTCATGTCACTTTTTGTTTCACCCTTGTCAGGATGACTCTTATTTTTCTCCTGCTCCCATTTCTTGTAATGTTTGTTTACTAATCCTTAAAAGATGCTAAGGCTCCAAATAGGACCCAGATGGCAGCAAGCTCCTATTATTCACATACAACAACTTATACTCAGCTTGCACTTACAATCATTCATAGTAACTTCAGATTTTGATCCTTTAAGAAAATTTTGAGATGACTTTCCAAACCAAATCCAATGAATTTACTAATACTTCAGAAGTATAATTAGCACCTCTGCTTAACCTTCTGAACAGAACAAGTCTATCATTATTGAGAAGTTTGATTCCTGCTAAGGAAACTGGAGAAAGTTAGCAATGCCTGAATCCATAGGAGACTTGAGCTACCCCCTGAGTAACTCCCAGCCATGGGATGTGAAACATCCTCTGAGCCAGGAGAGAGTGAACAGATTACCAGATATCAGAATCACAGCTGAGAAAAAATATCAGGCTGCAAGGCAGGAGTTAAAAACAGAAAGCTTTATGTCATTGGTGCCAGGTGGGTGACAGAGCAGAGTGGTTGTAAAGAAGGAAGAAGTGAGTAAGTGACAATATCGGCCTCCAGCAGAGTCTTTATGAGGCAGTGTAAGTCTAGCAGGAGTTAACAGACTGTAATAGGATTAAACTTGGCTGAATTCAGAGCAAATAGTAAGATTTGCTTTCTCAGAGGTTTGAGATTTGGCGGTTTGGCAGCTCAGTGAGAAATGAAACCTTAAAAGGGGTGGTTGGAGTATATTTTGTCACTATTATTATTAATATTTCCAAAAATCCCTGGCAGGCATAAGGTTCTTAGGCGACCCACTTGCAGAAGAAGGAATATATATGGAGGGTGGCTGCAGGCTGAAAGGAAAAACAGCTGTGGACTGGTCATGTAGGGCTGCCCTGTCTTGGAGAGTGGTGTGACTCTGCTGGGGAGCCCTGGTGCCTTTCCAAGATTTGAGATCCCCAGCACTACCACGGTGAGGGATTCATGACAGCTATCTGCTGCTGGAAATAGTGAGCATAAAGATTTAATCCTTACTGTGTGTGAAAGAGAGAGCAGTTCCATTTGCACCAACAGCAGCTGCTGGCTGTGTCTACATTTTTATTTATTTATTTTTTTAATTCTTGTATCAAGAAATAAAGGTGGAAATCCCTGAGCTTCCTGGAAAGTAAGTTTTGTTGGAGGAAAACAGAGTTTTATTTCTCTCCTAACTACTTCCATCACCCAATCTCACTCCCTCTCCTCCCTCCCCAAAAATGAAGAATGTTATAGCATTGTCCAAGTCCATTAACAAGGCCTGTTCTGATTATTTTTTTCCCTACAGTATTTCTTCATCCCTGACCTGGAATGGTCTCTCTCTTGTCACTGTGGAAATGCAAACAATGTATGAGGATACACCTTGTGGAGCAGATACTGCACTGACCCTAAGTCTGTCCTGCATCCCATGGAAAGGGACCAGTCCAGATCCCAGTGAAGACATAAGAGAAATACAGTGAGAGCTACAAAAATCTTTATTAAGTTATGCTCAAAAATATTGTGCATCTGTCCAGAGAAGTCTCAGTATAGCCAGGAAGTCAAAGACTTCTGTGGTGGTGGTAGCCTCACACAAAGTGGATCCTCCAAGGGGAGTGGATTCAATGCTGACTTTAAGTGGACCTTCCTCAGGATCTCCTGAATGCACACAATTGTGATGTTTGCTGGCTGCCTTTTACTTTCTCTCAGCTGTTTTCTTTGGACCTCCTTACTAGATTGTGGATTATCTATAGGTGAGGTACCACAACTGCATGGTGAGAAATGTACTCATGGTCTTCAAAATGTGTTAAGAAATGAGGGTTGTGCTCCCTGGTGAAGGCAGCAGTTTTATCAATAGCCTGAGATGAAAAAAAAAAGCCATCAATGCTGCATATTTTTATGTGTGAGTTTAGGCCTCCTGGTGCTGATTCTTCCTAAATGGGGGCTCTGTCTGGGGGCAAAAAAGGGAATAAACTGAAAATCTTCTTCATTTTAATGATTGTTTGAGTATGTCTACACAACTGCAAAGCTCTTAACGTCAATCAGTAGATGGACAAGATATAATGGACTATTATTGCCTGCAAAGGAAGGCACTGCACTTAGGTTTTCCAGTATTCCTCTGCTGCTGGATTTAGTTTCACGTTACAGGAAGCCTGATTCGACAAACCTTGGCAAGATTTAATGATCTCATACTCTTTGCTGTTCTGTTTTACACAGTGATGTGCAGATACTGATCTGTTTTAGAGAAAGGATAGGCTGGCTCTGCACCTTTTGCTATTCAAAAAGAACGAAGTTTCAGAGCCCCATGTCCCAGAAGACCTATGAGGACGAAGCTTTGGGCCATATTTTGTCTCTTCAAGCCAAGAGTATCTTCAGGAGGAACTGTTCAAAGGAAGATCTATTTTTATTGTACTGGTTAGGCTTTTAATGTCACAGGAAATCTGAGGGCTGCAGCTATGAGTCTCTGTGTGGTTAACTCGCGAAGCATTTAATTAATGTCCTGAAATATTATATTTCACACTTAGTGAAAAAAAACCCCAGACAAATTAACAAACAATAAAAATTTAAAAAGAAAATCTCAAACTTCAAGTATCTGTAATATGAAACAGAGGATCCTCTCCTGTCTTTCCTACATGAAAATCTACTTAATTTTATTATGACCATTCCCTATTTGCTTTGCCTTCCACTCAGCTGTATTAGTCTAGAGCACCTATTTAGCAATAGCCTGTTTGGGTCTACATATCCAGCAAAATCTTGCAAGTTACTCCTTGGCACCTTAATTGCATTTCCAAATAACTTGTTTTTCAAGTTCTTCACCTGCTAGTTCATCATAGCACACAGGAGCACATGCACTGTTTGCCAGACCCATGCAGGACCTCGTTTCCTTGGATGAGCTAAATCAGGAAACAAGTGCAGCTAAAGCAGAATCAACCAAGGCAAACGCAGAAAGGGCACTGAAAGTTTTCTTCCCAGATGAAAATAAGGAAAAAGAAATGGGTGTGATTTGTTGAGCATGAAATCTTCAGATGAAGAGGATCAGATATTGCAAATTCTCGTCATCCATCATGGATTCTGGACTGAGAAGCACTGGGTACATCGGGGTATTGCTCAAACTGTGAGCAGTTGGCTCTTGTGTAAGCAATGGTCCATGGAACAGAGGAGTGTTTGCATCAAGACTGGCACTCCTCAGAAAAGCTGTGAACCAGAACTCTTCACAGAATCATTCTTAGACTGTTTACCCAAGCACAGAGCTTCTAAATGTTTCTCTGTTAAAAAAAGGGCACTTTGTATTGCTGGGGAATGGGAAAATGAGGAAGTGTGAAAGGTGAGCCACCAAGCCACAGAGAGAGAAAATGTACTGAGTGCAACCCCAGCACCCTCACTGCCCCTGTGCTCCTCCCTGAGCACCTAATGCAGCTTCCTGCAGCCCTGGCCTCCAACAAGAGCTGAAGGAGCTCACTAGTGTGGATAATGGTTAGGGATATTTATTCCAGCTGCCCCAGATGTGTCTACATGTCCAACTTACCTAACCAGCCTGTAACTTTAGAATGCACATTCATCCTGATCTTACACATGTGACTTCAGGGCTTGAAGACCTAAGCTCCATCTCTTAGGATTCAGGTGACTAAATACCTTCTGAAGATAATGAAGCAACTTGGCTGATGTGTGTGGTGAGAACTGAGGCAGGAATCCTGGCATTGCTGTCTCACATGGCTGTTCTCTCCAGGTCTGGTGTCCAAACCATTAAAATACACTCCTGAAATGTTGGGATGGGGCAGATCCAAACCATAAATCACCCTGACAGCTGGGCATATTGAGCCCAGGCACAGAATAACACAGAAACAAATTATTGAGCCAGAATTATTAGCAAGGAGAGAAGACAGGAGTGTGCTGATGAATTCTGACTAAAAGCTGTTTCTGTAGGTAATGCTTGTGTCAAAAAAAACCCCAAAACAACAATGAAATGAAATACAAAATGTAAACCAACTACAGGTTGTTATTGCTAACTCTACTAAATGTAAAAGTGGGAAAAGCAAAAAGGCAAAATCAATGGTGTGAGAATGACAAAAAGGTAAAAGCAATAACTTGTTTTTAAATCTTCATTGCATCTATGTCATCTCTGCTTCACCTAAATTTGAACCTGTGCTTGCTCTTAATGGCACCTGCCTTGTGTCAAATGAAAAATTTCCCCCAGTAAATGCACATGAAGAGAAGACATGAAAAAGGAAGTTACTGTGGGAAGAGTCATGCTGATGAGGATAACTGTAGGAACCAAATAAGAAGTTGGCCTTGTGGAAAAGCAATATTTTCATTGTTCCAAAAGGGTTTCACAAATAACTTGGCACACACTCTGAAAATGTCCTTGATGGTGCCCTTCTGACAAGGAGAAAGCAGGGGAGCTCACATTACAGCATCAGTTATGCCGAGCAACTGGTGCAGAGGAAGTATTGATGCCCACAAATCTCCTGTGTAAAATCAAACACAGACAATTGCCTCGGTTATGAGCCATGGTGGTGTAACAGGCTTCAGCCTGTCCAGCTGCTCCTTGGCACAGATCCTGCACAGACCTTGCAGTTGGTCCTAAATCTTCAGCTACTTCCCAGCCAGGAGCTGTACTGATTGCATTAAGCATTCACAGAGCTGCTGACGGCTGCCCTTTTCCTAGAGATGTGGGTAGCTCAGCCAAATTGCCATGGACAGGCTCCCTCCCAGGCTTTCCCAGCAAAACAGCAGGAGTGGAGGGGGATATAGCCCTGAAGAAGGAGAACATCACTGGCACTTGCCATTAGGAACAGGGATGAATTAGCTGAAGAAATCTGTGTTCCCATCCTAATCGAAGAGAGAGGAATACCCAAATAAACCAGCTCTGCCCAGCCCAGGCAGTTCTGTTGCACAAATGCATATCTGTGAATCCCTGTTAAAGACTTCTGGTGTCCCTTGAAGAGATTTAGAATGGGACAGAATTCAATCCTTTTACCTATCCACTCCTTTAACCTCCCCTTCTGCATACCCTGTTCTTGACAAGGCTGGCTGTTACATCCCCACTCCTTCATTTTCCTGCCACCCTTCTCAACATGCAATTTTGACATGTTTACCTGTGATTCCCTTCCCCTGCTTTTGACATCCTTTGTGCCCAAGCTGCTCCAGAGATGGATCAGAACCCTGTGTACATAATAGAGTGGATAATGGATGAATGCATTCTCATGCTCCTTGGTTTGTGCTCCCTCCAAAGCAGATAATTTCTGCATGGTACAGACAGTAGAGCCAGACTATATTTTAAGCATTTAAGCTGATGAAGCAAAGATTAGCATCTCAGGAGTCTATTAACAAACTTAAGAGGGTTGTTCTTTTGCCCAGTATGTGTGTTTATATATAATTAATGAAGTCCAAGGCTTACACTACATGCCTCCATGACTCCTGTACCACCCCTGTGTACTGCAGTGTATAAATTATTGCTATTATTGGTCCTTGCTGGTTGTCTCTTCAGAAGCTAACAGTGAAAAGGAAGAGCTTTCTGTTCTTTTCAGAAATGAAGCCCCAATAGCACTCTTAGCACAGGGCTGAACTCAGCCTTTACCTGCCTGAAATCTACATCGCCCTCTCAAACTGGTTTGAGATCTGTAGGGTTGAGGAATCAGGGGAAAGCAATAGGATTACTCTGAGATAACAAGGAAAAATGATGGGTACAAGGAGGTCTGTAAATCCATGCTTGCCTTAACTCAGTCTTTACTCTGGAATCAGTAGAGGGTGATGCTTTGGGGACTCTGGTCCAAAGGACCAAGAAAATGCAAGAAAAACTCACAAGCTGCTTTGTTTCTCAGAAAAACATTAACATTCTTCCTGCTCCTCCTCCAGAAACAGCCATTTCGGATCCCTGAGACAAATTCAACTGTTTTCTGTTGTTCTTCCTCTCTTAATCAAGCTCTGCTCCCACAGCAGCTCCCCCGCTGCAGCACCTGCCACAGTTCACAGGGCTTTGAGGATCTTCCAGCTTCCTCCTCCTCCTCCTTCTCCTCCTCCTCCTCCTGCTTCTCTTCCTCCTCCTCCTCACCACCTTTACCTTCTAACTCTGCTTCCCTCAGCCCCACTCCCAAGTATCACGAGCCTCCCTGGTCTCTTGTTTTCTACCATTTTGGTGGATTGTTTGCCATAACCTTTACAAATTTTCCTTTTAAAGTTTTCTATTCCCACAGTTCTACTGACTCCTCTCAGAGGAAGGAAAGCTCTGACAGGTTGATTTTTCAGACCAGCTGCCTGTGGACAAATAATGATGCAATATTAGTGGATATTAACTGATTGCAGGGGAAGGCAAGCCTGTGGCAATCTGCAGAAAACCAAGGCAGGGATCATCCTTTCAAGCCTCAGCAAAGGAGTTTTGTTGGATGATCAGCTCACAGCAGCATCTGCAGTGGAAGCAGCTAATAGTTGTATTTAAAAAAACACCATGAACATAAGACTAAGAGCATTTAAAAATATCTGTTCTTAATGTTGCTACGGAGACCTTTATTGTAGCCACTGTACGTGATGTGCATTGATTATATTCCTCATAGGTAGCATTTCTCTCTGACTATTAAAAACTGACAATGCTCCCACTCGTGCAGGTAGTGGGAGTACACAGGCTGTGGAACCAAACAGCACTTGAGAGGAGCTTTACTCAGTATTTCAGCCCTTAAAATTTTGTAGATTTACAGTTTCAGCACTCCATTAACAGTTCCTTGCCTTTGCAGATATGTCTTGTTTAATGCATTTTGCCTTTTTTAAAGCAGAAGGGCTTAGGATCAGTGCTTAGGATCAGTGTAATTGGGGTGATAAATGCAGCAATCCTATTATAAAACCAGGGGTTATCATTCATATGGCTGGTGGTGCATGCATTTGGAGCTCCTTCAGTAAAATTTGAGCAGTTTCAACACACGGCATTCAAATAAAAACTGCATTGACTGCATTAAAGATTTTATTTGTCTTTAAGCTGAGCTGATTGGGTCACAGTACCAATGGCAGAAAATGTATTGCTGGTTCTCATGTAGTTTCATGGGCTGCTCTTTTCAAAATCTCTTGAGAAAATATTGCAGATGAAAAGCAGTTAAGTCAAAATCTTGGCAAAAAAACCTCAAAGTTTTTATTACCATATTCTAAGCTTTATGCATTCCAATAAAAATAACATTATTTGGAAATACAACCCTCACAACACTTCACATTTTAGATGACAGTTTTCATCTTCTTGGCTTTTTTTTATCTTAATGTTGATTTGGATTAAATAACCTCCCGCAGATGACAAATTTTAGCAGAAATTATTCAGGAACCCAAGCTTCTTTAAGGCTTATTGCGGAGAAGTTTTAAATTTCATATTGAAAATATTTGCTTCAGTTTTTCCATTTGTTAGATGTAGAGCTCAGTAAGTAAATTCAAACAGAAGTGTATAGGCTGCATTTCAGGCAGCTGTGGTTTTAGAGACATGCTTCTTAAATTAGTGGAATAACTGCAAAGTTGTAGGTTGGTAGTGGGAGGAAATGCTAATCTGCTGTGATTCTGAAGACAACAAACAGGTTCCTCACTTGTTTTAGTCTGCAGACTGGATTTTCACCTTCTCTCTCAATTCAGCATCCTCAGCATCACTGAGTGCCCAGGAAAAGAGAGTGGAAATTGAACAGATCCAAAACTGTACGAACATCCAGGAGCTTTGCCTTCTGGCCTGATGATGCTACAGGAGTATAGCTTGTCCAAAAAAGGGGAAATTGCTCTTCAGTTAAGAGGCATTTGGAATTTTTGCCCTGTCAGAAGTTTGGGAGTGAACATGAATATCCTTGGTTTAAATTGCATTTCTGCCAGAGATTTTCATCTATTTTTACTGATAATCTAAATTTTAGAACATCCTCCCCAATCTGCTGATTTTCCTTACTATTTTTCTTACTTATTTTTGTTATTTCCTTTGTGTAGGCGGTTCACTTAGCCTATTCCTCTGCCATGTCTTATGTACAAAAAAAAAAGGTGTTAAAAAATGTTAAAAACTTATGGCCTAGACTCTGTGTGGAAAGATAAGGCTAGATCTCACTGTTACTACAGAGATAATACAGTTTTCCAACTTGCAAAATATTTGTGACATTACAAATTGCTTCTGTCCTCTCAGATATATCACTTACTGAGTGTTAAATGTGAAGTTGTGTTTCTGGGTGAATTTAAATTTGGCCAATGTTTGTCTTTCTCTGAACAGAAGCAGCACAGACAGAGTAGTATGAAACCAGACTATTAAATAAAATCTAAAGGGAGAATGGCAGGAATTGTAATGTTATGCTTTCTCAGCTGAAATATGTTACTAATGGTATTTACAGAGATTTCAATAATATAGCTGTTGTCTGACTTAGCTGAACAAAGTAACTCATGTTATTACAAATATGTAGCCCAAATTGATATCTTTATGTATTAAAATACAAACATATGTACATATATTAGAATTATAGTTCAGATATTATTGCAATAAAACATTAAACATGGCCTTTGGGACATCTTCTGAGAAAATCCAGATTGGGTTTGTGCAGAAATATGTTGTGAAGGGAATAAAACTATATGTGTATAGATTAGCTGTGGGAGCTTACGTGTATTTTCATTCTCTCAATACAGAAGCATCAATACAGGTACATGAAGACTGTTGTGAAAAACTTGCAGTAGGAAAAGACAGAAATGAGAATATGTCAACTAATGTTTCTATTTACCTTCCCTGAGCTCCCTGCCAATACAAAAGGTATTTTTTCTCCCAGATTTATTTACATCAAAATTCCTGGTCTACTTTTGAGTGCTTGGAACAAGTTATATTCATTTGAGTTAAACTGCTGGGTTGAGGGGAGGAAGGGCTGACCAAACAGGAGGGGAGATGAAAGGATCTCTTCAGGCATTAGTGACCAGTTCAGCTCCACAAACACATTTGCAGTGCTGACATGGGCAGCTTTATGTACAGCCCTGTGAAGGTGCCTCGGAAGTCCAAGGAATGCCAGGGGGACAGGATACAGTCGTGTCTGCCCACTGCACTTACACCCAACACACCTTCCCCATGAAGCACATGAGCTGATCAGTAATTTCCTTTGGTTTTTTTGGTTTTGTTTTATTGGCTCGAGACCTTGTATGAGTCTTAGCAGCAAACACGGATGTTAAGATGAGAAAAGGAGAAATCCCAGAATTTTCCTTTTCAAAGAAAACTTCAACATGAGCTAAAATTTCTGAGATACTCTCTCCAACTTGGAGTATCTCCTGTTCCCTTAGTTTTCTTCTCTTTGCAGCTGAGCCAGAGTCAGGATCCATGGAGGGTGTGAGCAGCTACAGGAGCCCAGGACCTGCCACGGCATGTCACCGAGCCCAGGGCTGGAGCTGCTGAAATTGGATTACAGAGTATTTGCACAAGTAATCTCTCTCTCGAGACCAGGACATGAACTCAGGCTGGGATTGTGGCAGTGCCAGGCGGTTCTTCCCCAGTGCCCCAGCACAGCCCTGTCACCCTCCCTGCTGCAGGACACAGAGGCTGGTAAAGAGTGGGACATGAAGGCTGAAAAAGGGCCTGATACAGAGGCTGACAGAGTTGGACATAGAGGTGGATGAAGGGCTGGACATTGAAGATGAGGAAGGATCAGACATAGAGGCAGATGAAGGGTGGGACACAGAAGCTGATGAAGAGTCTGACACAGAGGCTGATGAAGGGTAGAACAAAGAAGCTGATGAAGGGTAGAACATAGAAGCTGATGGAGGGTAGAACATAGCTGATGGAGGGTGGGACACAAAGGCTGATGAAGAGTTGAACACAGAGGCTGATGAAGGGTAGAACATAGAAGCTGATGGAGGGTAGAACATAGAAGCTGATGGAGGGTAGAACATAGAAGCTGATGGAGGGTAGAACATAGCTGATGGAGGGTGGGACACAGAGGCTGATGAAGGATGGGACAGAGAAGCTGATGAAGGGTAGAACATAGAAGCTGATGGAGGGTGGGACACAAAGGCTGATGAAGAGTTGAACACAGAAGCTGATGAAGAGTCTCTCTCTGCACTGCAGCAGCTGCAGCCCGGCCATGTGTGCAGCTCTGACCTTTCTGCAGGAGGGATCACCTCCAGCAGCAGGGAGGGAAGGAGGGAGGGAAGAGGCCTCTCGCTGTGGCCTGATTTGGCCGAGTTTATCTGGAGGCTTAGAAGACACAGCAGATGCTTCGTGACCAGCGGCTGCCAGACACGACCAACTACCTGTGGACTGAAGCAGGGAATTACACTTTTAATGAAGGGCAAGTGAGGCACAAAGCCTCACAGGGACCCTCATCTCAAACACCACATTCATCTCTGAAATGTGCATTAACCCTTTAGCCAGTGAATCCCTGTGCAAACCAAAATTGCTTTTTAATGCAGTTTCCTGAAGCCTCTCCATCAGCCAGAGGCTGCTTTGGACTAATCCAGGAAATGAGCCAAGCATTAAAAAAAATAATGTGAGGTTATGGAACATCAAAAACATATTGACCATAGTATAATTATACTTGAAATGGATTAGGGGAAGTAGCTAAAACAATCTCCACTCTGAAAAAGATAATTTGGGAGCTTGCAAGAGGGCCTTGGGGAGGGTGCCTGCAATTCTGAGTAGGGATGGTGAATGTGCTTCACAGCACGTAAGGAAAAGGTACTGGAGTGAACACTAAATGACAAATGTGATAATCACTGTCCCAAACATATCACTTTCTAAAGCTTAAGCAAGCTGGCATTTACATGAATACCATAAGTCAGCAAAGTAAATGCAGGAAAAACCTAAATACGTGTGACAAGTCTCACTCGCCTCTGCGAATTAAGTTACAGTTTCTGGACTTAAGATGTAACGGCAGACAGGGAATAAAGGAAATCTCCAGTTTGCCTTGCATATTGGTAATACTAAAAATCTGAATTTGTTATATTTACAATTAAAATAGCTGTTTAATTTCTTTTTTTTTTTAATCTTGGAAAAGTTATCTGAGGGCCACAGTTCCTAAGTATCTTGTTTCATGATATAATAAAACCCAGAGTCTGTGGAAGATAGTAACAGAATGCCTAATTAAGAACCATGATACTTTAAACTTGAGTATGATGAGCCTCTTGAAGTAAGTATCCAAAGCATCTTTACATCCAAAATGTTAAGCTTTTGATTAAACAAGCAGAACATACTTTAAAAAGCTAACTAAAGATGAGCTTCAGTGAAAATACTGGGTTTGTATTTGGGCCAAACTAAATTTTGAATGCAAACCCTCACTGTCTTTTCTTTAACATGCTCTAATCCAAAGTGGTTGGGCTCTAAGCCACTCTTACCAAACAAATCAAGTGTTGTACTTGTTGCAGGTAAGATTGCAAAGCTGTTCATAAACGACAGTATCCCTGTTGTGAGACAGATTGCACCAGATCTGCAAATTTAGACAGAGTTATTCACCTCTTCTTTTTCAGAAGTAAGTGTAAATCTGAGGCATCCGCTTCTTTACTCAGCCAATGAAGTTGTTCTGTATTTTTCCTCCTGCTGCACACAATATCCACAATTCCAAAGTAAATTCTCTAGCTTCTCATTATTTCTGAGAACTGAGGATTGGATATCTCAGGTAGGATCCACCAAAAAGCAATATGTAATATGCACTCCCATCTTGCAAAAATAAGTCCTCCTGTGAGACATTTCTAGTATAGGAATAAAACCTCCTAAAATTCTCAGCTGCCATCCTTAAAAATAACTAGAGGTTGGAGGATGCATGTGTCATGTTTTTTTAGTAGGATAAGTGGATGCATTAAGGCAATAGAGCCAATGATTTATTCTGGCTGACAAAATGCTGGTGGTTCTCTGGAGCACTAACACAGCCTAAATATGATGGAGTCACCTGAACTGTATTTCTTCCCCACAAAATTCTGAGCGGGGAAATTTAGGTTATAATGGTAAAATGTACTTGAGAGATTTGGAAATTAATACAGAGCCCCAAGCAGTGAATCCTCCTCTGAACAAGGAATGGGCTCAGAGGGGCGATGAGACAAATTCCTCCCAGTGAGTTGAACAAATCTCCCCAGGGACAGGCAAGAAACAGGGGGAGCCCTTTCTGCCAGCTCTGGGAGCACACTCACAGTGCAACCTGCCCCTTCAAAGGCAGAATTAAAACAAAATTAAAAAGTAGAAATTTAGATGGCATCAAAGAAAATCTCACCTGAAGTCTCAGTGTTTTTAAAGAGTTTTATACCAAAAAAATGCAGAATTGCTTGATGCTAAGGTAACACTGTGCTTGGCAGAGTTCAGAACTAGAACTGGAAGCAGTACTGCTCGCTGTATTTCCTATATTTTTTTTAACATATCTTCAGCATCAGAGCAGAGCAGCTGCTCTCTGTGCAGCATATCCTGTCTGAATTTGTAGATGCCTGAGGACAGTCAAAAGGAAAAGACACCCGCCAGCTGTCACAGTGTAACTTCCAGCAATCTTTGTGTTTAATAGCCTTCAATGGATTGTTTCTTCCTCATAAATTTACCTAATCACTTTCTAAATCCTGTTTCACGCAGCACCATGAGAATGATAATCTAATTTTGGTCTCTAAGAGATGTAATACAAAAACAATAGGAGGCCCAGGAAAGAATGAAATCATTTTGCCAACAGATATTGCAAAAGAAGGCAACAATTCTAGTCCAGTGATGAAGAAAATTACTAAAACCACTCATTACAAAACATCCTGCTTTAAAAAACAAACTATTTAGACTATTTTGCAGCTCTGAAAAAAAATAAAACCCACTCCATCTATAATCGCCTTTCCAAGACGGTGATGTGGATATTTCTTTCCTTGGTGCCACAACACGAATTTTAAAGTGTTCAACTTTGCCTGGTCCTGCTGCCTGGGGTTACTGAAAATGCTCCTAAAGCCCAGTGATCCTTGGATCAGGCAAGAGTGAGATGAATTGAGACAAATGCTCCCAAGGCACCACCACTCTTTGCTCAAAACAGGACAATTGCCTCAAACACATCCCTTCTGTGAATTTATGCTGCTTATTCTCTATTATCAACTATGCAACTCGACATGTTTTGTAATCTTTGTGCACTATCACTGTTGAAATCTCCCACAAAATGTTGAAATTAATTTTGAAGCTCTCACTTCGCGATTTGCTGCCATCATGTACAAAATTGATTTATTTTTCTTGTTTAAATACAGGTAAAATATCCCTTTTAATAAACTATTTCCTAGTACTTTTAAAAAATCTCAGTATAAATGCCTTTTTATTTTGCATGTCTTGAGTCCCATTTAATAATTTCCAGCTATTCAAAGAGTAAACAATTGAGTACATTCTACACAGTTTTACAAAGCTCTGTGTAACCAGGGTGAAATTGGTGAGACTACATAAACCTTTCTATTTATCTAGACTTCCAGAAAATGAAAATAAGACCTTTCAAGTGGAAGCCAAAGTAAAATATGTTCTTAAAGGCCCATTTTAGATGGTATTAACATGAATTTTCTTTTTCTTCTCTACCTGACAAATTTAAATATTTTTTTTAATTTCAATCCTGTTATATAACATTTTTTGCACAATCACTTTGTATTCACGTTAACAGATTTGCTATTTCCCTCCATTCTCCCATTTTCATTGAAAATGCTAAAACATGCCCGATTCTTGCCTCATAACGTGTCTTTTAAGATAACACAGCTCCTGTTGAAAATGTTCCCATGGAAGGAGAAAAGTGATTACTGAGGTGAACATTTCAGAGGCTCTTAAGCTGCCATCAGGTGCACAGAATGTGCCAAATTCCCTATTCTGCTTGTCTAACAGAAGAAAATACTCAATTGAGACATCTGCAATATGACTTTTTTTTTTTTTTATCCTCCTGCTGTTCCGAATGACCCAAAAGCAAGGCTGCTATTGCCTTTTTGAATAGATCAGTCCTTATCTGAAAAGCCATTTAGCTGCAAATCCCAAACCTTTCCATTATTACCACGTATGACTGTATTAGGCACGGTAAAGGCCCGTAAGAGAGCAGCTCAAATGCTGGACTAATGACCTCGCTGGTATTTCTATAGAAGTGCTCTGTTAAACACCCAGGCATTTCAACTTTCAGCCACAAGACCTATAAAAAATTCATACTCTGAATCTCTAGTTTCAAACCACAGCACTACATCATTAAGAGCTTTTCAATCCTCCCACCCCACACACTTTACGAAGGGGGATGGGGAAGAGAGCTTTTATCTTCTTAGTGATAAAATTTCACATTTTCATCTCCTCTCGTTTGCATTTTTAAGCAGTTCTGGAGGTTGGGGGGAAAAAAACAACCAACAACGTGAGCATGAGTTTTCTTTGATTCTATTAAAATATAACATAAGTGAAAAACATTTAGCTAGGTATTCAGCTAAACATAAAGAACTGTGTAAAACCCAAGCTTAATAATTTAAGAAACTTTTGTCTCAATTGTTGCTGCCTTTCAGAAATCATAAAACTTCCATTTCAAGACTGAAAGAAAAGACTACCCCTGACAAAGGGAAGCACCTGGAAAAACAGTGTACAGCTGACATAGTACATTCTCCAGCAGTATATTCAGCTCTGATCTGGCCTTTAAATGTGTTTGCTGGATTAGAATAACAGGAGTTTCCTTTGGATATATGTTTATATTTTCCAGTAAAAATATGGTTATTCTTATAACCATATTTATTATCTATGACAATTCTGTAAGCCGAATTTGAATGGCTCTTCCAAGTTAACCTCTCAAAATGTTCAAAATTACTCTTTCTGGAGAGCCACGTTTTTCCTGGATGCTGTAACCCTTTCTATCCTCGCTCACAGATTTTAAAGCAGCTCTCCTCTCCCTCTCCCTCTCCCTCTCCTTCTCCCTCTATCCTAAAATAAATCTCTGTCCTTGGTTGTCCTCCCCACAGGACAGCAGCGGTCCCACACACATCAGAGGCTGAAATATCGTGCAAAGCTCTCAGCTTTCTTCATGTCACTTTTTTCTTTTTGGGCTTTTTTACCTCATGTATTCAATGACAGCTTTTAAGCACAAATAGATAGCTGAAGGGGACGGAAGCAGATTTGTATCTTATCACCAAAAATAGCAGAGCTGGATAAAATGTCATGTAGGCTGGGCTATTTTTTTTTAATTTTTTTTTTTTTTTTTTAATGTGCTAAAAGCATCTCTCATCAGCAGGAAACAAGGAGGTTTCTAGGAAGTCACACAACGCCCACGGAAACAGACTTTATCTCATTGCCCCTCTGGGAGCAATTTCACCCAAACAATCCCCATCCACCCGCCGATTTTTGAAGTGCTCAATGTCCTTTTTCGGTCACTGCTCCTCAGGGGACCGAGTGCCACCGACACCGGTCACCTCCGCACGGGGGGCACCGAGCACGGCCCGCCGGCACTCGGCCCCCTCGGGAGCGCGCCCGGGAGCGGCTGTCGGGACTGCGCCCGGGGAGCAGAGCAGGGCAGCGGGTACCGGGACGGTCTCGGGAGCGCGCCCCAGCACAGGGTCTCGGGACCGTGCCGCGGGAGCAAGTCTCGGGAGCGGGCACGAGGAGTGGTCCCAGGGAGCGGTCCCAGGGAGCGCGCCCTGGGAACGGGTCTGGGGAGCGAGTGTGAGGAGCGCGCCCCAGGCCCGCTCTCGGGAGCGCGCCCGCCCCTCACGGCCGCGGGTGACCCCTCCG
>VZTB01014850.1:17567-98266 GCA_013397245.1 Thryothorus ludovicianus | reverse complement strand
TCCAGCCCCCTCCTCCCGCGAGGAAACGTGCCACTTCCTCAATGCCATCTTCCTCTTCCTCTTCAGGGAGCTCAGGGACACTGCCCTGGTCAGGGACTGGGTCATCAAGAAGATCAAGGTGGAGTTCGAGGAGCTGCTCCAGGCCAAGATGACAGGGAAGGTGCTGGAGGGGCTGAGCCTCAGGGAGGTCTCTCTCGGCGATGTCCTGCCTGTGTTCAAGTCGGTGAAGCTCATCCGGCCGGTGGCCTGCAATGAGGAGGGCTGTCCCGAGGAGCTGGGCTTTGAGGTGGACCTGGAGTACAATGGTGGCTTCCACCTGGCCATCGATGCCGACCTGGTGTTCGGCAAGTCGGCGTACCTGTTCGTGAAGATCTCGCGGGTGACGGGCAGGCTGAAGCTGGTCTTCACGCGCCTGCCCTTCACGCACTGGTTCTTCTCTTTTATGGACGATCCCGTGATACTCTTTGAGGTGAAGTCTCAGTTCGAAGGCAGGCCCATGCCTCAGCTCACTTCCATCATAGTGAACCAGTTCAAGAAAGTAATTAAGCGCAAGCACACCGTACCCAATTATAAAATCAGGTGAGTTGTCCTGCGTCCTCAGCGTTACTTTGGGTGGTGTGCAGCAGAATTGTTGTTTTGCTCTTAATGAGTATTTAGCATGGTGGATTGCCTGTCTGTTGTCTGTCTGTTGGCAGAAGCTTTCCATGAAAGGAAGGATCTTTTTCCATTTATAACAGGTGAAGAAGCCATTGCACAGTGAGTTTGTTACGTGCCCTCATCAGGGTGTAGCTAAGTGGCAGAATTAATAGGTATGAAAAGTTCGGGGATCTTGTCGGGTGTGTGACAGTAGGACCACGGTGTCCCTCTTTGGAAGAGGTCGGAGGATGGCTCCATGGAGAGTGTGTGCGTTTGGGGTGTCCTCCCAAGCTTCTGCCACTGGTGAGCCACCAGGGCAAGACTTGTGGCTGATGCTTACCTCTAGAGGTGAGGCGATTATTACTTAATATAAGAGAGGGTAGAGTTCACTGTCTAAGGAATTTTTTGAGATCCCATGATACAGGCAGTCCATTTCTTTTTTGGTCTGCTTAATTCCCTCAGTAATTTTGGGGGAAGTCTCAAAGCTGATAAGAGAGCTATTGGCACTGCTGTGGTAAGTAAAACTTGGAGGGACCTTTTGGGTTTTGGTTTCTTTTTTTTTGTATTACAGTATGCTTTCTTTACTAATGCACACACTGCAGTACAGTTGGCTTTATCTAGTGAATATAATGAAATGTGCACTCATACTTCTGTAGCACAATTGGCAAGAGGTATATTAATTTTGTTTCTATCCTCTTATATTGATATTGGATGTTTTACCTCTGCTCAGGTACTATGTTTCCTTTCTGTTGTGTCTTACCACTCGTAGGACAATTCTCCCAAAGGTGTTTCTTTTCTCTTTTGTTTGTTCTTTGTAGGTTTTGTTACGTGTGAAGTAAGGATTTTAGGTTTGTTTGTCACATTCTTCTGCACTAAGCCTTTTCCCTGAAATTCATGAGAGATGAGTAACTGAAAATGCCTGTTTGAATTTTGAAGTATAATTAGCTTTGTAGTGGTGTAATTTTTGAAGCCTTTTCAGCTGGTTCCCCTGCAATTAAATTTATAAGTGCTCTCATGAAAGTGGATTTTAAAAATAGCCCTGACAGAGCAATAAGTAGTTTTTTCAAGTAATGTAGTGGCTCTTTCAAATTTTGAGGTACTTACTACTCTCCAGAAGAGAGCAATCCCAGGACAGCAGGGAAGCTGTCACAGCAAGTTTGCTTGCAATTCTCTTACAGTTTTGGAAAGAGTGAAGCTGTAAACTGTGGAGAGGAGCCCAAAGGAGAGGTTGGGATAGCACAGTGCAGGGTCAGCACTCTCAGCACACCTAGAAAGGATAAATGAACCTTGCCCTCCCTTGATGAGTGTTTAGGGTTCCTGTGATGATGTGCTCCTCCCCTTCAGCAGATGCAGACAGACATCTTCACTTTGCCTCTGAGAGATGCACGTGGATAGTGAGGTGTTCTCATGGTTCAGTTGGAGACAGTCAATTTTCCACGTGTTTCTCAAACTTTCTGCACCATAGAGAATGAACGAGGCATGTGTGAGGGACTGGAAGGGCAAGTAAGGAAAAGAAGCAGAATGCAGACCCTGAGACAGAAATGAGAAGGGTTATGATAGAAGGTAACTGACACTAAGAATGATATATGAAGCATAAATAATTACAAAACTAAGAAGAATTAACAGTTAATTTAAAATGTTCTCTTTGGTTAAAGGAATTGGAATTCTTTGAATGCATCAGGGAAAATGCAGTATCACAGCTGATTTTCACACCAGGTGGTGGGCTGGTTCATACTGTGTTCAGTGAAACAGTGCCCAGCTTTTGACCTTTCCATTTTATGCCATGTGCCATTCCAACCCCCCGTGTTGTGAAGGGGGCACCAAGGCAGGGCACAAAGCTCAGTGCACATTGATGGAATTGTCCTGAGGAAGCAAGGTTGGGTCATTGGTGTTCCAGCTGTCCACAACATGGCCTTTAAAGCTTCAGGTGGGAGCCTTGGCCTATCCACAGTGGCCCAAGGTTTTGTGGAACACAGACTAAAACGACAAATCCTTCCCCAGTGTGTCCCAGCTGAGTTTAGGCAGGTGAATCCCCAAACTTGGTAGCAGCTGAGTAGTAACAGTACACACAGGTGGTGGCAGAGTTCAGGTGTTACTGAAAGCTGGTTTGGAAAATCAAATCCCTTGCAGATAAGATGCAAAAGTGGGGCTTTAAACAGAATGGTAAGATTACATTGGATTTGGGATTATGGTATGCTAATATATTTCTTAGCAAAGAATATATAGGAGAAAGTCAGGAGTTTCACAGTGCTTGATAACCTCTTACCTTACTTAAAGCTTAAAAATTTCTCATCTACATGAAATGTGATTATTCTCTCCTTTTTTTTCCCCTTATTGTCTATATGTCCTGAAGTTAGATAGTATTTGCTTCCATGTGTAGTTCAAATCTTTCTTGGTGTCTCCCTACTCTTGCTCAAGTAACTTTGTTAATAAAACTTTGAAGAGCAGTGATTACAGCCTTGTAAAAAGTACTTGGAGTGTGAGGAATTCACTCTTCATCTGGTTAAAAAGGGCACTTTGCTACTCTGTTGGCTTCCACATTGAAGCCCACAAAAGAGTTTTATCTTGTTTCAAGGAGTTAATTAGCATATAAAAATATGCCATTTTCTTAGTCTTTTGTACTGGGCAACTTCTAGAGGTTATTACTGGGTGGTAAATGTCATATGAAAAGAATTTTTGCCAGTATTTATTTTTGAACAACCTGTAACTAAGTTGGTGTTACAGATCTCTGTTATTTAGTTACATGATACTGTATTTAAAAAATGTCTATTCATATGTGTATTGTCTGTTTCTACAGCCAGATTACTACACAAATACTTTATGTTCTTTCCAGTTAGGTACAAAATTTATACAGCACAGTAGTGATGAGTAAGTTCATATTTTCTATCATCCATCACTACACACTTTGTGAGATCTGCATAACTGTAAAGTTGGAAAAGGCATCTTATGTTCCTGCTGCACTCCTAAGAGTCTATAGGGAAAGGCAGTGTAGCCTAGTAAGTGCATTTAAAGTTTGTCTAGCATTTTGTACACATTTTGCTCCATAAAAGCAATTGTCTACTAATTGAAAAAGAAGGGTTGCACTTTATGTCTAAACTAGTACATAGTAATTTGTGTTTTGCTCTAATAGCATGTAATCACTTTCCTCTGTCTCTTTAATAAATGTGTTTGTGTCTGGCAAAACACCCTATTTTGTATCTGCTCTGCCATTGAATGGGAATTGCTATCTTGTGTAGTAGAAATTGAGTAAATTCCTGGATGTAAGGCTGCTGGTAAAATCCAGTGAATGTAGTCTGGGTTTTAATTTTTTTTTTTTTTCATCATTGATAAAGGATTTATGCAATTCTATTGATAATAGCAATAGTTAAATTTTTGTATTTAATATTAATGTATTTATTGCTTTATAACAGAAATGCAAACAGCTTTTCTGCAGACATTTTGGTATGTCAGAGCAGTGTCTTGTTCAGATGTGGGGAAGATGTAACACAACCTTGTTTTCATGTAGGTTTCTTTTAGTAGAACAGGGCTGTGAATACCATCAGTACAAAGTGGAGTTTATCTTGTGACCTGAGTCCAGCCTTTGGTTTTTCATTGTATACCCTCAAACAGTTCTTTAGTGCTATAGACACTGTTCATGTTGGTTCTAACTTTATCTTGTCCTTTTATAAAGTGATTAATAGGATTTAGAGGCACAGAGTAAGGACTGTTTCAGGTGTCTGTCTCCTTGCCTGATGGTGCTGTTGCAGTAGTCATGGGTTCATCTGTGTTGGTTCTCTAATGAGCTCATTAACCTTTTATTAAGTTGCTTATGTTGTCAGCCTTGCTGTGCCCTCCCTCACCTCAGGTTTATCAGTACACTGATTGTGCTGTGTCCAGCCTGTTCCTGACAGCTCCTGATCTTGCTTTTAGATTATGGAGAGGTTTGGGTTTTGAGTTCCTTCTAGGCAATAGAAATACACTTTGCCATAAGGCAGATACAAAGCCTGTTGAGTATATGTAAAATCCTTCTGCCAGAATTTAACTTCCTGGTGTTTCTTAAGCAATGATGTAAAAAAACCTGACAGGTGCCTTTTTTTTTTTTTTTTCTTTGAATTAAACATCTCTCAAGTTCATCCATTCAGATTCTAAGCAGAACAGTGTTGCCTAAGCAGTGGGTCAGTTGTGTATATTTTTGTTTCTTAGTTTGCTACATTAAAAAACACAAATATTTTGTATTGATACTAGCCTGCTATGAGAAAATCTATTTGTTTTACTTTAATGCATGCTACCACAGAGGGAAATAACTTTCTTTTCTTTATAAGTAGTCTCACAATGCATTGCCTCTACCATTTCTGTAGTTTAGTTGTTTAGATGGCTCCCTCTGGCCACTTCCAACATGAATTATCCTTAGAACTGATCATTTGCAATATATTTAGTCATGCTAAATAGCTTTATGCTTTATTTGGAAGCTGGGGCTATATTGAATTTCTCTGGGAAGAACAATTAGACAAGCCTATTTTATTTACCATTACAGAATGCAATTTGAGAGTTACATTGTAGTTAACTATTTTTGGCAAAACTTAAGCCTAGAAATAACATAAATAGCTATTGATTTGAAATGTGTTTTACAATAGAAATTACTTCATAACGAGGAAATGGAAGTATTGGAAAAAGTATAAAATTTAAGCAAGTATGTATTATTCATATGATGAGGTAGGAGTACCAGAAATAATCAGATCTTGGGTCTGTGATCACGTCTTTGCTTCAGAGACCTTTCTCTCTAGCTGCTGCAAAGGGAGGGGTTTTGCCTGGATTTCTACTGCAGCTGATATGAATCTCTCACTATTAAATCTGTAAGACACTCCTGTTTGAAGTTCTCATCCCTGCTGCTGCTGAAAGCAAAGAAGGGTGGTTTGTTTGTTGGTTCTATTTATTGGTTTTCTAATACCATGCCTATTTTAGGTACAAAGATCATGTATTCTACAAAAGCATTAAAAAAGCCTCCAGGATGTGAGTCCTGTTCTGCTCTGCAGACAGTGATGGTAGAGCAGCACTGTGATTTTCAAACTGTCCCAAAGATACTGCCCTGGATGATGCCAGCACAGACTGTTCTGCTAATGGCAAGGTGGTGATAATTTCACTCAGGAGATCTGTCTGGAGTCAGTAGTTTCATGCTTGGGAGATTATCTTAATAGTGCATGGACAAGCTATTTTTCTTAGTGTTAAAGGAATTGGGTAAATGGGTCTGTAGGCAACTTCTTGAAGCTTTTTGTAGTGCAGAGCTTTTTACTGTTTTATTTTGGGAGGGCTCCATGTGAGGCATACATAATTTCTGGTGGGTCACTAAGTACAAGTTTCGTAAAACTGGATGAAATTATATGGTGAAATGTCCAAATGTAAATCTTGCATAGCTACCAAGTTCAAATCCATTGGTCCTAAGGGTTTTGAAACATTTTTAGTCGTCTTCCCCAGCTCTAGCACTTCATGGATTTTCACACTGGGAAGATTGAATTCTGAAAGAATGCCAGTTTGAAACTTGTTCATAGTAAAGTCAGATTTAAAGAGTGCCCAGCTACATTCCAGCCATTTCCCAGTATACAGATGGCATTCTTTTCAGCTCAATATTGAGCCTTTTTCTATGGTTGGTCAACAAATCTTACATTTTCTGCTCTTACCTACAAGGGTGAGGAACAAACACATCACTGACTTGAGATGGAGTGAAAAAATGGGGAAACCAGAGGTATGGGAAAAGAGAATCTCAATTGGAGGGAGAGATGAATGAAGATACAGGATAAAGGAATATGTTTTAATGATTAGTATCTGCCTCTGCTGCAGATAGAAATGCAAGAGGCATAATTGGTCTGACATGGAAATATGCTTCAACTTTTCTTCCTTGCAACAGTGTATAAAACACTGTACAGTAATAATGTAAAGAAAATTAGCTTCTTTAATCCTTTGTTGGTTTGTATTAGAAGTTACTTGATCTTAGTCCTGCAGTGAACCTTCGTGTGGATATTGAATAAAGACTCTGAGAAATCTGCTAAGATTTATTTAGTGCTTGATGGTGTTTTGCATGCACCAGCATTGAGACCACATTTCTGTTCATCTGCACTCTGATCTTGAACTGCTCATGCTGCTCAGTGAACACAAATATGATCTTTTTATTCAGTTGTCCTAATCTGTGTTGCTTTCAATGAATTTAAATAAAATATTACATAAATAGTGTTTATTTTTTGAAAGGTAACTTTATCAGATCATATGGGAGTTATTCACTTCACTGAACTGTGGGCACCTAAGAAATATCTGGATTTGGTTTTGGGCCTGTCTGCTGGAGCAGGGAGGTGTGTTCAGGCTCTGGAATTGGGCTGTTCTGAACCACCTTCTACAGGCTGTATTATGATTTTTAAACTCTGTGCATAGATAGTATGATTAATGTTCTCCACTTGTCACATGGAACTGAACACTGGGTTTTCCTGAAGGAGATTAATTCAAGGAAAAAGACACAGAATTTACTTATGAAGATGTGTAGCTTATACAGCTCTCAGTAGCTCATTGGGTGTAAAAATGTAGGAGTCTTTTTGTCAAACCTGTTTATATATATTATATGTTGGAAACAGTTAATCTTTTGTTGGCAAATGACACTTGATCAGAAAGCTCTTAAAGCAGCCTGGGTGAGGACAGTAGGTTTTAGTGGGGTAGAGCAGTGCAGTGCTGGTGAAGCTCAGCCTCAAGCTGCTGGATTCTCTCCTGGAGCCAGTCCTTTCATGTTGTGGCTCTCTGTGGAAACTGCTTATTCTGCATTCCTGCAGAGATAGCCTCAAGTTACCCAATGTGCTCCTGTGTTTACAGTTCGTGTTCACACTTGTTTGATTTAAAACTTGATTTGAAATGTTTCAACATTTGGGTATTCTTGGTATTATTTTTTTCTTTGGAGTATAGTGCAAGATTTTAAATTTAACACTTCTCCTAGGATTAATAAGCTTTATTTTCTAAACTGAGTATAGAGAGAAGTTAGCAACCAGCATAGGTAGGTTACATTAATAGATAATTTGTGTCACTCCAGTCTATTAGAATTCCTGAACTGTGGAAATACAAAAAATTTGGATGGCCTCAAACCATCCTTTCATCCAGAAAAAAAGCAATGATCCAATGTGATGATGAAGATTCCTACCCCTGCCCAAAGCCCTTTGGGTACATCTGTTTCCCTAAGCACCCTCCCTTCTGGAAGGACTCCTGCCCTTGTGGAGCCCTGAGTTGTTAAATCCTCTCAGGGCTGTTTGCTGTAGGACCCAGCTGGAGGCTGGTGGTGTTTTACACCTGTCTGTGGCCAAACACAGCTCTGCACACTGCCAGGAGATGCTGGGCATAGCAGAGAATAAAAGAAAGAGGGAAAACCTTAAATTTTGTGAGGTAAAAAAAGCCCCAGAAGTTGTGTTCAACCCCAAATTGGGCTCTGGAGAGCTCCTTGGTTTGGTATATTTTTCCCCTACTAGCTGCTCTAATTCATTTTAGCCTTAAAACTGTTGTGTATAACTCACCTTCATAACACCTTAATTCCCCTGTTGAGTGCTGCTGGAGTTCAGCAGAACGGCCTGTGAGGAGCAGAGTCCCCAGCCCCTCCATTACAGTTATTTCAGGAGGAATTTTATTACAGCTATACCCTTCACACGTTTCTGAAGGCTTACCAGATGTCATAATACACTCTATTTCAATGCAGAGCTTTACAGTGATCAGCTGATGGTAGTTAATCAGACTGTTAGACACACTCAAAGACAGTAATTAATGGCCAGATATGACTAGCATAAAATTAAATTAGGATAATCATTTGGGAACTAATTTTCTTGGCAGTTTTTTGTTGCTATGGCTGAAAAACTTACAGGGACGTTTTGAGATGTAAATCCAAGAAAATTATTTCTTACTTTCTGTCTTTTAAAAATTATCTGATGATATCTAGTGGAGATCATAACACTTATCTACTTTATTCCTAACTTTCTTAACAGAGACCTAATGCTGAGCAGGATATTTTCTTGCATCAGTGTCAATGGCAGCATTGCTATGAAAAATGCTCACTCAGAAGGAAATGTGATCACATCTTAAAATTTACTTTTGAAATGGCATTAAGTACAAGATTTTGTGCTGTTTGCCAGTAAAATGAAGATAGTAATACTGGTAGTGACTACTACCACATATGTAAAATGCTTTAAATTATACTTAAACGTGTGAAAAATATCCTGTCACATATGTTTTATATTTAGTGTCTTAAAGAAAACCCATTGAATAGTAAAAATTAATATAGACATTTTCATGAATGTCACTTGTGTAGTAAATGGTTTAAACCATTATTAAACAATTATTCCTGTTTGCCTGAGCTCAGATAGGAAGAGTAGAAGTGGAAGAGCCCAGTGTTGCAGTGGCATGGCACCAGGCTTCTGGTGGAGTTTGGATCACCTCTGAATGATCTGGCTTGGTGAATAGTTCCTAAGTAATTAACCAGGGGAAATGACTCCAAAAACTTCAACAGTTGTGTGGCTTTTTGTTGGGTTTTTTTTTGGTTTTTTTTTTTTTAAGAATAACTGCATACTTGCTTACAAAAGTTGATGCAATATGTTAGAAGAAACAAAACAAGCCCAATATTTCCAAGCAAAGAGCCCAGTGAATTAGAAAGGGAGGTGGGGTGGGAACAGAGTGTTAGGCAGTGGTATTGTTCTAAAACAATACTACAAAAACTCAGTTTTTTCTTTTCCTCTGTTCCTCTGAATGAAGGGCAAATTAGAGAAAGTATCCAAATTCATAATTTGAGCAATTGCTTCTATAAAAGGTAGTCACAAGTCCTAAGTGTAACTTGCCACGAGTGATGCAGGATTTGGAAAGTGCTGGAATCCTTCCTGTTAATTAAGCTCCCAAAAACCCTTCCTGTGTTTGACCTGTGGTGCCACAGGTGGAGTCCAGACTGAGCTCTGAGTTACTCGATCCTGTTTACATTCTGGCTCTATTAATAAAACGCTGTGACTTGCCTGTGGTGTCACCTTTGCTTGGGGGACAGCTGGCAAGTACGTGGCCACGGTTTGTCCCTGGGTCCCTTTGTGCCCTCCCCACCACTGCAGTCCCTGGGTTCTCTGCAAACCTGGCCCATAAGGAATTCTGCTCACAGCTTCAGGGTCATCTCAGCTTGGAAAATGCTACTCAGCCTGAGCTCCCAGGCTGTGGATTGGAGCATCTTGCCTTGTCAGAAGTGACTGGATAAATGTAGATTGAGGGGAAGCTTCCACAGTTTGAGCATTTTTAAATCTAACTGGAGGAGTGAGGATAAACCTTGGGAAGCTCTCTTGCCTAGAATTTACAACACATACAAATATTTTTTCACTTTTGGTTTACAGCTGTCAGAGACTGCTTTTCAGCAGTGAGACAGTTGTTTCATGTCTAAGCAACCTAAGGGATGTCACTTTTTTCACATGGATATAGGCTAGGGTTTAGAGCACTGGATTAAACTCTTCAGCTCAATGAGTGAGTCATGTGCAGAGCTCAGACTTCTCAGAGAACATCATCATCTTTTTGCTCTAACCAGGATTGTAGAGAGGTGATGTTTGTAGATACTCAAGTCTTCCTTTTGGGAGAACATTCTGCTGAAGTGAGCAAAAGCTAATGTTTGCCTAGCATCAGTCACTGGCAGCAGTCTCTAATCCAGCTGGCTGAGGGTACAGTTTTGGGATGGCTTGGGTTTTATTTTTTGTTATTTTTTTCCCTGCTACTGTTTTCCTTGAATGCCTAAAAGCTGGTTACTAAACCACACCTACTACTCTTTCAGCTCTAGGTGAACATAAGCACATTCTGTATTTTCTGTTCCATTTGAAGCAGTGCCACAACAATTGTCTAACTTTTTGGTTAGACATGGAAATTTTGTCTTCATCCTGTGTGAATTACAGCAGAATTTTCATCCCTGAATTTGACTAATCCCTGAAAACTCAGGGATCAAACAGGCTTTGACTACATTGAGTTAACAAAACTATTTCAGTATTTCTGGAATTTAGATTTTGGGATAGTGTTCGTGAAATGCAGACAAATATGCACATGGTCAAGTTGATCTGGTTTGTGCTGATAAGAAAGAAGTTTTGGTAAGATTTTTTACCTGTGGCTATTCCAATACAGGCAGTAAAACCATATTGTTAAGACTTTCTATTGGTATTTGCAATTTCTGCCATATAAGCAGGAAAAAATCTATGATCTTTTTTTGAAGAAGCTACTAGACTGCTTGCATTTCTTCTTTCATTTGTTCTTGTGAAGTCAAGAACGAGTTGAAGTTTGAGAAATATCTTGTCTAAAGTGCATGATTCAAGAAATACGTCAGCATTACTGAGAAGAAAGAAGACTATTTAAAGAATCTGGAAATGTGTGAAACTTCTTCAAAGAAAAAAACTGAATAGTAAAATCCTTGCCTTTTTTTTTTTTCTTTGAGGTCTTGATTTAAAAAAAAAAAAGAAACTGTTCATATGTTGAGACCTTTTGTGTATGAGCCTCTTACATGTGTGTGGCAGAATATCCTGTAAGGCAGTGGGTGGATTACTCGATCTGATTTGCAGTTTACCATAAAACTTCCTAGAAAATAAACACCATTTTATTGCAGTGTTTGTTCAGGCTGCTTGTAAGGCAGATTTTCATGGCTATGAGTAAAGCTGAAATTAGTCTTACTCATTATAGAAATCTACTGTAATTTGAATTGTTGAAGTCCCCCGAGTGTGAGTATTGATACAGTTCAGCAGCATTATTCCTTGAGAAATTAGTGGAAGCTGGAGAATTGCTTTTGTAAAATCTGTAACAGAATCTATAAAGAAACCAGTACTGCTACTTTTTTTTGGTTCAATATAAGGATAAGCCTCATTTTTTTATCTTCAGTGTGAAGAATGATATAAGCTGTTTACATTATAATACCTGACAAGTGTAAATGTTAGCTGATAAGCACTTTTAGAATCTTACCAAGGTAATCATTAGGAGTGGATTGTAATTTTAGAATTTTTGTAGAAGTAAAACTTCGTCTCAAAATACAAGCAATGTAAGAATAGAGGACTTCTTTATATCTTAAAATATCTGGTCCCAATCACTCTGAAATTTACACACTTTACAAGGACCTGATTTGTGTTTCTGTGACTCAGGTGGAAAACACAACCTAAAATTCTGTTATTTAGTTAGTTGAACCTTTTGATTAATCCCCAAACTGAAAATAAGTCCAGCAGTTATTCTTTCAACAGTGTTTTGGATACAAGAATCTTCACATACAGAAGCACTTGCAAAATTGAAAACTACTAAACAGAGTCTTTCTTTAGATTAGGATAGAATTTTGCTTAAGATTCTAGATGAAAATAAAGACTTGCTATGCCTCCAAAGTAGCTTTATGCCGAGGATGTTTGCATTTTTGGGTGATTGATTCTTCTGAGGATTGAAATCTTCTTGCTTTTTATTAAAATTCAGATGTTCAGTTAATATAACTTAAAAATTCCCAAACCTGACAACGTTTAATCTTTATGTCAATAGAGTAGTGTTGGGATTCGTATCATACAAGTGTTTAATGTAGCCTTAAACTGACTCTCAGTAATTTTAAACACTGTTTTAGATACCAAATTTCCTTACAAAACGAGAGAATAATTTAAAAGTTTTCCTATAACTTATTCTAGAAAAAATATTCTCACTTCTTGGCAAAAGCTCTACAAAATCCCACCTCCTCCTGCACTTGGAAATGAAACCGTAAGATTTTCTACTTCTCCAAGTAGGAGATGGAATACTGAGAGCTTTTGAATTTTGTTCCTGTCTCTGTTTAGCTCTGAACAATTTATTGTTGTTTTTTTTTACTGTGATTCTGGATAGTCTTAACTGATGCAATGAGCAGACACAGAAGCATATGGTTATCATACCAGATAAATCAATATTTTTTTTTTAGTTCTCAATAAATTTCCTCACGCAACTAAAAATGTTAAGTAGGTACTGAGGGGAGCAGTTAATTTGGGGATTAGGTTAATTAAACTCAGGTATAAAAGACTTCTGCCATCTTTTCTGTTAAAAGTTGGCTAAAGGACCACAAAACAATCATCAGAGAATAGTAAATTTAAATTAAAGGGAATGTAGGTCAGACATCTTTAAAATTAAATCACCAAATCCAGTCTTGTTCCGGATGAGTTCTGCCTCTCAGAACTGGAAGGGAGAATCCTCCCCATTCAGGGGCTGGAAGCACTCACAGTGAAGGGAATTAGCTCAATGTGCTTGGGGTTTTTCTGGGTGCACTTTTGGTCTGGGCTTTGGGGGAAGGAGTCACTGAGGAGCTGCTGCAGAGGCTCTGGAGCCTGCCGTGGATGGAGCGAGTCCTTCCCCTCAAGGAGACTCTGCCTGCAGCAGGAAACGCTGTTGCTGTGCTTTGTGTGGGGAAGAGCTTAGAACTGTGCTATTTTAGTGCCTACCTTTAATCCTATATATTAATTCAGTAACTTTATCTTAATTACTTGCAGTATAATCATCTGACTAAATGCCTTATGTGAAGGAGGGATTTTTGCAAAGTTTGTTGAGAAACGCTGTGCTACAGCTTCTTTCAAATATCGTTTCTGTAGGGTTGGGTTTTTTTGTTTGCTCAAATGTCACATGAAGTTTGGTTGATGGATATTCCTCATAACATTAATGCTAAGTTTTTGATAGCATTTTCTTAATAGTGTGCTGTCTGAATTTCAGACCTTTGGACAAATAAGATGAGTTTGTGGAGGGACTCTGGTAATTTAAAAGCAAGTTGAAAAGACACCATAAGCATTTAATATAAATATAAATCACTTTTAAAAGACTTTCTGCAGAGTCTTTGCTGGCCTGCTGCAGTCCTGCCAAACAGGAGAGGGATAATGGCTCTGTAAGAACGTGTGCCCTGCTTTTGAAAGGTGGGGAAGCTCTCAGGCTTTTCCTACCGTGGGGAGAAAGATGGGAGAGCCTGGGATGCCTGACCCTGTTGGGAGCATGGATTTCCTGCGTGTGGTTTTACAATCCCAGCAATCCCCATCTGGGTCTGTGCAAGTTCACCAACTCCCAGTGGAAAACTCTTTCCAAATAAATAGTGTTGTCTTGCACTTAAATATTCTGACAACAGTTCAGTTCCCTAGTATGTAATTTAAATCTACTGGAAATAGAAATTTGTCTGATGTTTAATTTTGGAAATGCACTAACTCTCTGTAAATTAAATAGATAAGTGCTATTGTATAAATTCGGAAGGCTTCAGAGCAGTACTAAAACATTAAAAATGCATTTAATGTGGGATATTCAGCTCTTTATCTGTTGCTAGTGCCAATGGAAATAGGTGATGTGTTCCTTTTTTTTGCTAATGATTTTGCAAATTAGTTATAGTGCTAAGAATGTGAACATAAGTGCTTGTTGTAAATTAAACATGATGTTGAGACTGCATTTTAATCCCATATGTGTAGAAAATTTAAGTAAAACTGCACAAAATCCCCCATACACTGCTAAGTGTTTTATATATTATTGTATATAAATCTATTGGTATTTTAAAATTACTTCCTCTTTAATTCATTGCTGTATAAATTTTTAAAAAAGAATTTTGAAAATAGAGATCAAAATTACAGTAATCATTGTATTGACCTAGCAAGGAAAATGGCTTTTTCTGGGGATTGTTTCATTATTCTGTGCTGCAGCAAAGCCTTGCAGTGTGTGTTGTGCTAACACTTCATTCTGAAGTCACTTGAGGGTGACATTTTTGGTTTGAATGTGTAGGATATGTCTGCGTCCTTACTGGAATGTTTCAGCCTGTTGTTTTGCTTTTCTGGCTTGTTCTTACATTTAGCATTTCAGATAGATTTGTCCAAGTTTGTGTTGTTGTAAATGGCCTGCAGGGTGTGTGCATACATAAGGGAAAAACCTTTCAAGCACTAACATTTGAAGCATGGTGTTTGCAGAAACTGGGAGAGCTAATGGTAACCTGCTGAATCCTCTCCCTCTTTTTTCCCTGCCAGAAATCTTGCTTCAGTAAGTCACTGAAGCTCAGGATGGTTGTTTTAGTTTGATGCTCCCAAGGAAAACTCTCTTTATAATAGATTTGGGAGAAGGGATATTGCCAGTTGCTGGTACTAATTGAAAAGTAATTTATTCGTGCTTAAAAATCCTCAAACCTGCAAGTACCACCTATTCACTCTAAACTTGGCATTATTTTCCAGTGTGCTTGCCTAACTCTTCTGCCTAACAAAATCTGAGCTATGTCTGTTTTAAGGAGGTAAAGTCATTCCTAACAGGAACAGGGTACCCTTGCTTGTGCTTAAAGTGAGAAATGTGAGGTGGGTCTGAGTGGGGAGGTGGGCAGGACTGATGTGGTACAAAGTTTGGTAGAATCAAAACAGTGGGGTCATCATCAGAGGTATTTTTTCCCCTACCCTTGTGAAGCTTGAATTACTTTACTAATTCAAGAACTATAAAGGAAGATTATGAGTAAAATACCAGATCAGTCAGTACTTGAACAAGGCATATTTTGAATTAGCTGTTAGTGGTCTACTTGTAAACCTAAACCGTGACCAGAGCCTTTTAATAGCTTCATATTTTTCATGTACAAAATAAAAAAAAATAAGTATTTAAAACTGACTATTTGTATGTGACGTATTTCAAAATGGCTTTCTTCATGAAGGAGTTAGTGAGGGAGAAACTTGGAACCAAATTAAAGTTAGAAGTTGAATTGGATTTCAAGAAAATAGCTGGAGTGTTGAGTTGTGTTTATTCACAAAGAGAACAAAAGAAATGTCTTTCTCATGGCTCTGCTTGCTCGTACAGAACCTAAGTGTCTTGAATCAGAGCATGGGGTCCCTCCCAAAGTGTGTGCTGACAGTTAAAGGACACTTAATTATTTATTTGAGTTTGTGAAACTCTTCAGTTCAGCTCCGTGTGAGTGTTTCCTGAACATTTTGTGATCTCTGAATGTGACAGGCAGATGCCTCTGATGGTTGAGCAAACTGTACCCATGGAAGAGTTTTCTCATTTAGTGGCAGAGGCATCCTGCAGGCTGTGCTGCCACTGCAAGTGTCCACACAAACAACTGCATCAGTGGCAGAGCATGGAAACCGAGGCACAGGGCAGTGCTAGGAAATGAGAGCAAGAAATGAAGATAGAAAGGAGGAGTAGCTGTAAGAGGTGTTGTTTTTTTTTTTCCAAAACTATGGTACGGATGCTGCGATACCTCTCTTTGTGCAGGGTTGTGGCTGTTGGGATTTTCTGTGTGTGTCAGCCATGTGATGGGGCTGCAGCTGCACAGCCTCTCCCCCTCCTCCCCTCCCTCACATCAGGGCTGTGTCCCACACCAGAGCACTATCACTAAAAAAAACAACTGGTATTTATAACTCAGCATTTTCTAATCAAAGAGAGAGAATTACGTGGTGACGTAGTCGGTGTTTTACACACGTTATCTTGAACATGAACTGCTTTTCCTGTGAATCACATGCTGCAGTGAGGGAAATAAAGCTCAAGGGCAAATATTTAGAATACCTGTATCTTTATTTTTATTCAAGAAGACTGGCTAAGAAGAGCACCTTAAAGTTTTTTACAAAGTGAGAGAAGAATCAACCTGTGTAACTAAAGTGAACTGTTCATTAGGGTACACCAACAGTACAGTCATAAAAAGTTTAGGCTTTATGGTCATAATATATTTTCATCTTTCTATGCTCTGATGCTTATGCAGATAAACTTAAAGACCTAGTAGGATATTTACTGCAGTAGGACTCTTGTGTTAAATCATGTTTGCAATCATAAAAAATACAGTGTGATTTTTACCAGCTTCCCACTTCCTAAAAATTATCTGTGCTAATGAATGTAACTCAGCCTATTTCTCTGAAGCAGTTTTTATTTGTATTGTCCAGTCTGCTGCATTCAAAAGGCTTTTGTAGCTCCTACTCATTCCTTTTGTTCAATGAATACATAGGAAGGGCAGTATTTCTCTTTTTATTTAAAGAGTGTTAAAGATTCATTATTGTCATGTTATCTCTCTTATGTTTTTGTGTGTTCTTGTTGTGTAATTTGAATTAAGAGAAGTTTCTTCTATATTTTTCAGGTTCAAGCCATTTTTTCCATGTCAAGTGTTGCCATCTGATGAATATGAAGATCGAGACCTTTGTATACAGGATCTTCTATTGACAGAAGGTCGACTGAAGGTCACATTAATTGAATGTTCAAGGTATATTTTTGTGCACTTTGCTCCTTCTTGACCAAGCAAGGACCTGTGTTCCCTCAGTTTGTAGTAATTATAGTTGTAGGCCAGTTCTGATTCACAAAGTGGTAGCTTTGGTGTTGTGATTGCATTCTAAACAAGAAATGTACTTTTCTTGAAGTAAAAAGGAACCAATGAAAGTTGCAGTCACTTTCTGAGGCGCTTTGGTTTGTGTGGGGGCAAGCCTTTGCCTTTCTGAATTTTGTCTGGTTACAAGTTAATCTGTACTTCCTCTTACTTGCTTGGTTTGCTTTTCTGCCACACCAAATTATGATTCTCTTTCCAGGACAATATAAATGTTGTAATTATATTACTGTATTGTGTAAGCAAAGGGAAATAATTGTTTCACTCAGTCTTACTTAGATAAATCCAAATTGCTTTTATAAGGCATTATTTATTGTCTTGATCTTGAACAAAACAATGGAAAGAAATAAAATCTATTTCCTTCATTCATTGAAGAGAATATTCTCTTCAGAGCTGGAGAAAAGGTGTGGGGGCTGTTGGTTTGTTGGGGGTTTTTTGTCAGGCCTCTTGGTTTATGTTAGATCTTATCCAAGTAGTGCTAAGGCTTTGATCTAGTCATGTACAGTTCTGCTCTTTATGGACCAAACTGCTTTGCAGAAAGACTTTTTTTTTTATTTTAACCTATTCTTTTCATTACTTGTATTCCCATATTAACTCCTCTTTGCACTTGCTTTCTGTACAACCATTTGAGCTGTATTTGCTGTATTAATGTGGTTTATCAGTGGTCAGGATCTCCTGGAGATATTCTTGTGTTTCTAAGGCTGGCAGCAGCAGTGGTTATATTTTTGAGGTAAATTACTGCTTACCTGTCTCCCTGTGTTGGTGGTATTTTCTGTGGATGATCCAGGGATATAAATAACTGCATTCCTTGGCCACCAGGAGCATTTCCCCTTTGGCTGTACTGAGCCAGGGAGCTCTGATCTCTCTTCATAGCAATTCTCCAATTTCAGCCCAGTGGTGCATTTGTTTTTATCATGACAGCCAAAATGACCACCTTGCACTGTGTGCACTTCTTGGTTTGGAAAACAGTTTTTGAAATGTTGTCTTTCCTGAATCTGAAACACTATGCAGCATCAACTCTTGAGTTTCTTTGCACTGAGAACTCATATTGCTCCCTCTGACATCATCATATGACCTCTCAGTGTTTTCAGCTGTCACAGATGCTTATCAGATGGCTGGGAGAGGATGCAGTTGCTGATTTGTCAGGTCTGACATAATCCAAGTGTTTTATGCAGCTTGGAATTTCTCAACACACACTTGAAAATCATCTCACCAGACTTTTCTCAGTCGAGATGTCTGACTGTTGGACCCACAGTAACTCCTCAGATATTCCAGTTGTCCTGTTCTTTTTTTGAACTAAACAGATACAACTGCTACCCACAGAGTCCCTCAGTGAGTAAATATTCTTATTGAATTTGCAATTGGAGAGACTGATGAGGTAGAAAGAGAAATAGAGAATTTTGGTAGTGAAAGAAGAAATGTACACTATATACACTAAAGTAACAGTGATCAAATTTCCCTTTTTCAGCAGCCCTCTGTGAGTGGTGTGAGGTTGGCTGGGCCAATTCCCAGTGCAGCACTGTGTGCTGACATCCAGTGGATCCATTTTTCTGCCATAGGGACCTGAACATTTTTCATTCTCTCATTCTCATTCCAGAATGAAAGATCACTTTAATTTCTGTGAGGTTTTCAGTTTTGCTCAGTGCCCCAGAAGGTTTTATATTTTCTCAGTACAGTAGATGATCTTTGACTTCTCTAGAGAATTGGGAAGTAGAATTCTTTTATCCAGTCAGGTAATAGAGTTCTGCTGCTTCTCTTAAGTCTGGACATCAGTGGTGGAACTATAGTGGTAAAAAGTTTAGCAAATTTTTTCTATGTTATAAATTACTTGATTAATTAAATTATGCTCTTCACATGACCAAATACTTGCACTTTTTGCACTTCTTTTCTAATTGCAGGCTTTGCCATAGCAATTTCCTGCTGACATATTGTTGATAGAAAACTTAAATTTGCATATAAATTAATGAAAGGATGGGAACTCTGGTGTAAAGAAATAATAAGGAATATGCCTTGCAAATCTTCATCTGACCTGTACAAAAAACTCAAGTTTTCAAAAAATGCTATGCCCTCAAAGAACTTAATTGTTGCAAAAATGCTGTTATCTGTCATTGTCTTAAAACTTTTAAGAAAAAGGGAAAAACAAAGCAATATTCTGTTAAATTTTGGTTTTGTTTCTTTTTTTTTAAAGAAACACTGTGAAGGAAGTAACAAAGCTTGTAAGCTCAGATTTTGTTAGGCAAGAATACACTTCCAAAACTGTGCCATAAAGTGGGCAATCTTCTCAATCTGTAGGATATAAATGTCTCTTTAATGTAAAGTCATATATAATAATGTCAGTATTTATGTGCAGCTGTCTTACAGCATCTTAGTTTGCATATTAACAGAGATTCTGTTCAAAAATTTTCTTAGTGTAGCAGAAGTTAAAATTTTGCCTTTTGTCTTTCTGAAACTGGAAATTGAGCTTCAAATTCCAGCATGAAGAGCTCTTTAAAGTTTAAATGTGTAGTTTGGCTGTTTTGTGATGTTCTCCAGGTTAGCAGGTGCTGTTTACCCTCTGGGAGGTGAAATCTCAGTAAGGCTCTTTGTTTTGTTTATGACTTATGTTGTAGTTCTGGCTAAAAATTGTTCTGTTCCTGTTTTGAGCTGTCTCATGTGCTTGTTTTTCTATCCAGTACAGCAAAGCAGCTCCTCTGCTGATATTTTAGAGGGGCCATAAGTACCCCTGAAAAATTCCCTCAGTGTGTGTCAAAGTGAGCAGGAGCAAGCTTGAGAGCTGTCACAGTCAGAGAGGTGTTTACCCTTGGGTTGTCTTAATTTTACCATTTCTGATTATTGGTGAAAGTTGTCTTCAATAGCTTTACTTCATTTTCAAAGTGTGTTTACTACAAATCTCCACATCTGAAAGATGAGGCACTTTTTGATCATAAATATTTAACCTAGAAATGTTATTGAACAATGTCAAGATAAACTGAGAAAATTAACATGTTTTTCTGGCAGCTTTTGTCAGTATCATCTAAAGAGTTTTCTAACACATCACAATCACAAATAAGATACTTGGGATGAAAGCTTAGAAACTGTTCTTGTCGAATGTATATAGAAAGTTTAGGGGGGAATTAAAATCTAACAGCTCTTTTGAATGAGGAAGGTTTGTTTGAAGTTTTTATTCCAAAATATTTATCTGCTTCCAGCTGTGAGATAAGCTGTGAACAAATTGATTGCTGTTGTACAGCCTAAAGTTTATAGTCTGGGTTTTTTTTCTTCTCTAGAAATATCTGTCAGAAAAGCTTTGTAGCCTTCTGGAATAGGGTATCATGCATGAAGAACCACTCTTTATTATAAATGTTACAAAAATCAGAGATAAGAGGATCCCAGTTTAGTGAAATACAAATATAAGCAGTAGTAAACTGACTTTAATCTACAGTAGCACTCTCTTAAACCAACAAGAGCTTCACATTGTGATGTTTAGGACTAAAGTGGAGGACTCTGGTGACTATTGTTGCTCTTCATGGAAAAATGCCAGTTGAACACTTTATTTAAAAACCAGCCAACCAAAAAAAAAAAAACAACCAAAAAACAAGGGAAAACACTAGGAAAAAAAAGTCAGCTAAAAAAACCCCCTTAGCTGAAGATTCTATTATATTTTATATTTTTGGAGTTCTTCCACTAGAGGGTGGCAGTGTCTTTCCTTTGGTGTAAGGCTGTGTCTGTGCAATCTGTTCTCTGGACTTCTACACTTTGGTAATAATAATGTATAGATGAAGAACAGGGAGTTTAATGTGATATCTGGGATACATGTCATGGTATTACAGTTCTTACCATAGGCTTTTCTATTTCAGGTTACTGATGTTTGGATCCTATGAAAGAGAAACAAATGTTCATTGCACAATGGAGCTGAGCAGTAACGTTTGGGAAGAAAAATCAAGAAGTTCTATTAAAACGGTAAAAGAAAAAGAGTGTCATCTTTGCATATTGCAGTTTGTCTTATGCTTTTGCTACATTGTCTGTAAAGTGTGTCTTTAGGCAATCAAATGGGTGATATAACTGAAAAAAACCAAACCCAAAACATAGCAGAGCAGTTATTTACTTTTTAGTCCTCTGGCAAATTACCATGTGTGGATAACAAAGAGTTCAGTTCTCACAACTGTGCTTGAACCTGCACCTGGTTTGAATATACTGTCAGCTGCATTAAAACAAATAGTGGAAAATATGCATTTTATAGTTGTTATATTTGGGTGGGGTAGTGTTTAGAAGCAGTGAGCAAAGATTCACCTGTCTTTGCCTCTAAGTACTGTAAGGTAGTGTTTTACTAATTACTGCACTTGATAACAGGAGTTTAGCAGCACACAGCCTGCAGATTGCCTGCCTTTCTTGTGTGTGTGAGGGTGAGAATGATCTTTTTCTATTTCTTCAAAGAAGAGGTGTGATGTATGAAAGAGCCTTTCAGTTTTACATTAGAGGGATATTGTGGTAGTAATCACATTGAATTGGGCTTGTGCTGAGCAATAAGTAGTGTGCTTATTGAAGCAAACCCCCCAAAGCTTTAAAAAGACTTCATGTTAACAGTTGGTTTCATGTAAAGAAATCACTGGAACAAAAATCCCTGTCCTGCATTTTACCCTCTGCTGAGTGCCACTAACTTTAGCCTGTGCCCCTGTTACATCTGACTGGAGTTGTGTTTGGAGACCAGCATTGCTTTCCACTGGAGCAGCAAGAATCCAGAATTTCAACATCTCATTCAGTTTTCCGCCATTAAATTCCACTTTGCATTGGGTCTAAAATCCTTGTTACAAATGCTGAGATACTTGTTTTCAGCTCACTGTGTATTATGTTTTGCCAGAAAGGGGGCACGGCTGAGCAGCAGCTGTGTATGAAATCATGCACAGATCTGCAGGATCGATGCTGTGGCAATGAGGGTGGCAGTGCATTGATTTACTCCTCTAGACAAATTAGAATTTTAGATTAACTAGAGGTTGAGTGTAGAAGTATTAGAACTCTTTGTTTTACACTCTGGCAGAAGAGGAAAGGAAAAACGCTCAGCAGACACTGTGGCACTGATGTGTTTGTGGCAGCAGATGGCAGTAGGAGTAAACGAGTGAGGATGGAATGGCTTCTTTGAAAAATATGGAAAAGTACTCAGGGAGAGACTTTCTAGAACTCATCTTCTGTGTCAGTATTTAAAGTGAAATGGCAGGTTTTTAAATGAAATGGCAGTTTTTTAAAATGTCCTACATTTGGGTTTGCTGTGCATCTGTGGCACAGCCCTTCATTAAATGAGTTCAAACACTGCCAGAGAGCAGAGACCCCTTAGTTTGGGTTGCTGCATCTCAAGCACAGCTGGCACTGGAGAATTCCCTGTGCTCAAGCACCTTGAACTTGAGGCCCCTGGAATGGTGGCCTGCTTTAAAGATCCTGCTTCTGAAAGTCTTGATATGGGAAAATACAGAAACTGAACATCAGCAACTCGCAGAACTGCTTTTTGGCTCTCAGTTTATATTAAACAGATGTAGTGAAATAATGGAAATCTCTTTTCCTTAGGAAATCCAGTTAAATTTGCAAGCTAAGTTACAAAATGTTAGGACATCTCACTGTGCTAAGAATATTTTCAAAGGTCCTCAACAAAATAGGAAGTGTTGCTTACATATTTAGCACTGGAATTTAGTTTGTTCTTTTCGGAAATATTGACTCTGTGAGTAGTTAAATAGTAAGTTATAATGAAAAAAATGTGTAATTTTTCAAAACAGAAAGTTTACTTCTATCCTTAGATTATTAGCCCTAATTATCCTGTGATTATTAGCCCTAATGCAATATAAGACAGCTGATGGCAATAGTTAATCTTTCTAATATTAAATCCTTATTTTAATGCTCACATGTGCGATACTTACTCGAGATGAAGAATGAATAACAACTTCAGAAACTATGAAGGAGAAACAGCAGACAAAGTTGAAATGAAAAGTTAAAAGACAGATTCTGGTTTAACAGGGTCTAATTTTTACAAGCCTCACAAAGGCATGACAATACATCCCCTGATTCAGACTATGTTCTACAATGTTCCTGAGGAAAATTCTCATAACTTTCTATACTTCCTGACATTTTCATTCTTTTTAGTGTGTTAGCAGTAGTGATAAAAGATTAGACAGGTTTAATACTTTGTAATGAATTTTTGCAAGACTTTAATCTGATCTCAGAATTTATGGAATATTAGTAGATGTCACAATTGATTTTGAAAAAAGATGCTGTGTTATTGAGTATATCTGGAGCATTATTGAAGTGTCTGTTACAATACAAAGGTGTCTCAGGCTTATGTTTGTCAAATCTGAGACACAAGTAAGACTTCAGAGAGTGATTTGGCACATTCCTGTGTGAAACATGTGAACATCCTTGAATACCTTAATTAGTAGTACGTGCTGCTGGAATTAACATTAATCAGTGCATTGCTATGTAAAAATGCTGTGTGGATAGGATGCAGTAATTAGCATTAGCAGCACTGGATTGCCAGGCAGGTGCTCTGTGGTTAATGAGATATCTCTAAATAATGAGATTCATGCTTCTAGATATGAAGTGGAGGCTATATCATAAATGTAGGTGATTGTGTCCACTGGACTGCCAGTCAGCAGTACCAGGATGATTTCTACAAACAGAAATAATTATTCTATTTCCCCTTGGAGCACATCTGTTCAGAGTGAACCCTGAGCCCTCTCTACCCTTGGTGAGACTCTTGCTGTGACTTCACCAACACCAGCATTTCCTGTGTAGTGTTGTCAAAGGACAGTGTGATTTTCAGCAAAAATCAAATTTTCTTTATGTATAAAAGGAAAATATAGTCTGCTTTGTGGTGAACTGGCAGGAGAATGGTCATGGAGATGAACTTGAAGTATGAGTAGCAGAGACCTGAGGTAGCTTTGTCAGTACCCTGTGCATTGACTGCAGTGCCTTGACTGCTCTCTTTGGTGCTGGTGCTTTTCTCTGGGTGCACCTCTGTAGAGAAGAGTGACTCAAAAGTGCATTTCTATTGCAGTGAGAATCTTGTTTCTTATAAACTGCTCTGCAAATCTTCGTAGTCGTGTTTCTTTTATCTGCATACTGCTTTTTCTGATAAAGATTAAGTAGTTTTCTAGAAATTGTAGAAACTATTGCAAAGAGATTGGTATCTTCTGATAGTCACATACCCAGAAAACGTATGTAAACTGTAAATGGTTTGTGCTTTTTTTTTGGTTGTAAGAATATGAAGTAATGGGGAGAGATACTCAACTGCACACTAAAAATGTACCTGTTCAAATTTTCTCTTAAAGCCTCTTTTATAGACATTCAGGAGCGTGAGAGAACCATTATTTATCATGTAATAAGTTACATAACTCAAGAAAAATATGAGGGAACACCTTTAAACTCTGGTTGTCTGAGGTGGTACTGTAAGAATAGCCATGGGTTCATATTTCTCCACAGTTTTATTTCTACAGGCAGTAAGTATTGGGGCTTTTTTGTTGTTGGTAGGGTTTTTCATTACAATTTTTTTGAAATCCCGTCTATAAATATTAACTTTAGCAGTACTGAAACTACATTTCATGTTCTGCAAAGTAAAAATTTCCATCTAAAATGCCACGTCTGATAGCCCATAGGATTCACTCTTGCAGCAGTTGTCTCAGAAGCACACAAATATCTCCTGAAGTAATCTAATAATAGAAAGAATTAAAGAATTAGGATAAGCATCCCAGTGCTTTATGAATACTGCTTGATGTTTTCTCCAGTTCAGAATGAACATTGTGGGCAGCACTGGAGTAACTCAAGGGGAGGATCTATAACACTGTCTTTCAATCTTGCACTATAAAAAAGAAGAGCAATATTTCTCAGCTTTTCATAAAACTAAATTTCCTTTATCAGGGATTAAGGGAAACTTCAAGGTATTCCAGTACCATAACATATGAATCTGAAATGAAAAATAATGTAAATCAAATCCAGCACCTTCTGAAATGAGTTGCCTGAAGGTACTAAACTATAATGTCAAAATTTAAAGCAACTGTGAAATGTTAATTTGTGAATACATGGAGTTAAATGCCTCACAGTTGGCATTTCACTGTGCTTATTTAACAGTCTGCCATTTCAGCATTTAATCCTATCAAAAGAAAGAAGGAGGATTAAAGCAAGAAAAGCTTTTTGAAAATGTCACTTTTTATGAAAATTCATGATCTTGTAAAACTTGGTAATATTTGTAAATACAATGGGGAATAGTTCTGAGATTTGTGCCTTACATAATATTCTGTAATCTGTCTTTCAAATAAACTTGAAGGCCATCAGGATTTTTTTCAGTCTCATCCTAAACATTTAAGCTTTTTGACTTGGGGCTTCAGAAAGCTTTACTGTGATTTAATGAGCAACCTTCTCTGAAAATGCACTGTATTTATTGCTTAGAGGCTGTTGAATATGAACATTAAAAAACCCCATTGACAGAGGGGTTTATTTCAGTGTATGTTATATTCAGATAGTTCTTTAGAACCCAATGCCCTTATTCCAGCCCAACCTGGTCCTCCTTTCCTCACCAGCTGTCCTGTGCTGCATCCTGGGCATGAGCACCCCTGCTGGGGCAGGCAGAAAGCAGAGCTTGCTCCTCTCTGGCACTTGGCAGCACACAGTTCTAAGTGGAGCATTTGCATCCAAGTCTGGGGCTCCCCTCCCCTGCATTTTTTCTCCCTATGTCCAAATTTGACACTGTGATTTTGCCTGGAGTGCTGCAGACATTGACTGCTTGCAACGAATCTGACTTACTGAGTCTCAAATTTATAGTAGCAGATGAAAAGATTCATGGATAAAATAACTTGAGTGAGAAGCTGTGCTGAGCAGTGCTTAGTGCTCTCTGTGTTCTTGCACTTCCCCATCCTCAGCTCTTACTTTGAGAGCTGCTAACAAGGCTAATTCATGGTCCTTGGATTTAGGAGAAGTTCTGCAGCCAGGTACTTGTCTTGCACAGTGAAATAAGTTTGATTTGAAGCCACCTGGTTCCAGTTGAAATGTCCATTAGATTTTGTAGCCAAGTTGTATTGCAGATGCCATTGGTGACACTGTCTATCCAGCTGAGGTCTTCCAAGCTGATATTTTGCAAGTTGTTGACCTCTGAAAACATGGCAGTGACCTCTTGATTTTCATACAGAGTCATGAAAGAATCTCCAGCCTTTTAGTTGGTTATGTTGGTGAATTGTCCTTAGTAAGACTTTCCTGAATGACTGTTCTAGGACAAAAGTTTCATGAAGTTTACTTTGCATTAGATCTGTTCTTTACGTACTTTTTACAAAGCTGATATGAAAAGAAACTGATTTTTACTCAAGGAGTAGCCAACCTGTAGTACAGATTCTGAGTTACCTTTCAGTTGACTATTTTATGTACCATCCTGATAGTTCCCAGTTTGACTGTCAGTTGTAAGCTTTTCTTGTCATATTTTTTAATGTACTATTTCATATTTAAAGATACGTAACTATTAATTAAACAGTAAATTATACCTTTTCCTTAGAAATGCTTGTAAAATTGGAGATTGTTTCATAGTGTCACCACATGTGGTGTTGGTGACTTTTTATCCCTCTTCTTGTTGCCTGTTCTGCAACATGTCCAAACAGTGAATGCAGTAAAGAGTTTTAAGTAGGTTTTACAGCAGCTGTCTTTCTCATTTGCAAAGAAATTGATTTACAGTGATAGCTGATCTTGCTAAATAAATAGATGGCTGATGCATGAAAGCTAACTTTGTTTGTATAAACAGTATGGCTTATTGTAAGAGAGATAACAGTTTTATTGACCAGAGTACACAGAGTGGGTAATTCAGTGTCTGAAATGACTTTTTCAATTATTTTTTTACATCCTATTGCAAAGTTGCTTGGCCAGATGAGCTGGCAGCTTGGGTTGGAGGCTGCCTCACATGGCTGAAGTGGAAGGGGAGGGACTTACTTAAACACAGATATCTACAGCCACCTTTGGAAAAATAAGCTCGTTCTATTCTCATTTGTTTGTAGTTTGTTTTCCTCTTCAACTCTCCAGTTTACTTTTAAAATATATTTTCTCTGATAACCTTATAATAGTTAGCCTTTTCCTAACATAGGTTTTTTTTCTTTTCAGATTTAGAGACTGGGATCTGTTCTTACTAAGGAGGTAGTAGCTGGATTGGAGCTAATTTACTCATCTGTATGAATTTTAGTGATGTTGCAATGTTTCCCTACCAAATCAGGGCCTCATCAACCTGAGCAGGTTGGCAGCTAAATTCCTTCCATTGGTGAACAGTTATGTCTCCCAAAATAATGAAGAAGGGGAGTCTGTGCTTGAATGTGTAATTACTGAACAGAGAGAAAGGCCAGGAGTGAGTAAAAAGCTGTGGGAAAGAGGCCTGTGAGTAAATTGTTATGAAATAGCAAAGTACTTGCACTTGGTGCTCACAAACTCTCCTAAAACCAGTCATGTTCCCAAATCTCTGTGAGATGTGTGCAGGTTTGACACAGGAGTTGCAGAGCTGTTCTTTCCTGACTGCAGGTTGCTCAGTGGGAGCTGTCTGAGTGTTATTGCACAAGGACTTCATCATCTGGAAGTTCATCTTGCAGTTAAGGAAGGGTAAATTGCGTTGGAGATTGTGCAGATTGTCAGAGGATAGGCAAGTGCTTGTCATTGTCACAGGACAGCTGATGTTTAATTCTGCCCTTCAGGAATCCAACATTGTCCTTGCTTCTGAGTACAAACATCTCACCTGTTTATGGACTTGGGAGTGCATTAATAACTACTGAGAACACCATACAAGAAATATCAGCTGCTTGGTTCTGATTTTTTCTATTTATTTACACTAAGTTAACAATTACATTAGCTTAAACAAAAGCATCATCAGGTTGCATACCAGGAGGAAATTTGGAACAGAGATTTAAAAAAATATCTTTAATCGATAACTATAAAATAATTATTTATATTAATTATTTAACTAATAAACCTATCATTCTTTAATGTAGTTGTCTGATGCCCTTCAACGGGATAGAAACAAATTTTCATACTTCACAAATAGTTGATGTTTAGTCATTCTAAATTTTGTGGTTCAAGTGTCAAAATACAGGCATAAAATGTACTGAGTGACTGCAAAGAAAGCCTTTAATTTTGTGGGAGGAATTCCTTGTTCTGAGTGCACTCTAATATATTGTAACTATTTTTATGAAGTCAAATGCTTTAAGTAGTTCAGATTCTTGGACTCAAGGTAATGCAGTGTTGTTACATGTGTCACATCTTGCCTTCCTAGAATGTAATTATTTAACTGAACATACCTCAAATCAACTGTTTATTTTTTTTCTTTCTTTCTCACTCTTCAGTCACAGGCTAAAGCAGAAATTAGGTGCTTGTCTCAGTGTCTGCTCTAGGTCTGGTGGAGCTCAACACATGGAGGCCACACAGAGTGAATGACAACACTGTTTTATTTATATTGTTGTTATAATTTTCACTGCTTACTGCATTACCAGTTACTGTCTGTATCTGTAGAGTGGAATTTAGCAGGAGTGGAATCTCACTTGGTAGGCAAAAGTGAATATTAAGATAATTATCAGTGCAAGGTAAGTGATTCTTAATGGTGACCAAGCATCTTAAAAATGGTTTCCATAATTAAAAAAAAACAAGTATAAGCAAAAATTTCCTCAGACAAGTGCAGTGCATGTTCTGCCAGAGCTCTGTGATGATGGCAGTGCAGGAATTGTCCTGGAAGAGCCTTGGGGATCAAACTGGGAATTGCAGATTGCCGTGGTCCAGATGAAATGCCTGAAAGGTCACCTGGTGTGTTAAGGTCAGAGGGAGCAGAGGGATGCTCTGCAAAGGCCACCTGCAGATCAGAAGGGATCAGGAGTAACTCAGCATTAGAAAATGGAGCATTTCCCTTAATGCAATCTGGTAAAAGGCTGTCTATGTCTGAGTTTGGGTGAGATAAATACAATTTATGAACTATGAGTGTCTTCATAGATACTTTAACCAAAAATCAGTATTTTCAGATCTATAAATATGTCATCCCTTTCCATTTTTAGATGCTTAGTTTGGAACAAATATCATGTCTGTGTGCTCAGATCCATTTGATGTTAATCAAAGCTTTAGATTTTCCTTGGCTGAAGGAAGGAAAAGAAACCTAATTCCTTAGAAACCTGAGGCGCAGAGATGCAGAAATATCTTTTGTGAGTTTTGTTTTGTGATTAAAAAAAAACCAACAAAGCCATCTAAAAGCATATGTATTATAAATATGCATATGCACTTTTTATGTGTAAGTTCTGCATGTATGTAAGTACATGCACTTAATAAATACATGTTTAATGAAAAACATCAGTTGCTCTACTTCTGTTAAATACATATGGAAGTCTGATGGATGACAAGTTGACTGTGCATTTAAAAAAGTGTAGATACTTGCAAATACAATAAGTGGCCCTTGAGAAACTGGACTCGACTCACCTGAAGTTTATCAGCAGAGTCAAGAAATAGCAAAATTGATATTTAGAGAGCAATTGCAGAAATCTGTTTCTAGGTTCCTCAGTAGTTAAATCACACATCTGTGGGAATATATCAGGAATAGCCTGTACAGCAACTTGTAAACTAAAACCAATATTTTACAATACAGTGTGAGCTACGTGTGAAGGAAGCATAGGATTACCATGTTCAGAACTTCTAATACAAACAAACGTGTGGTTCATCTCCACTGTAAATCTGCCCCTTTCAAACCAGTGATTTCCACTGGTTTAAATCAGATGCACATTTACAGTAGGATTTCATTGGGCTAGTTAAGTGTACAACAAGTCACTTGCTTGAGTCCCAAGCTGCTGTTCAGTCACGTGGTATTTCTGTGAAGTGTGGAGTCCAGTTCTGGTTGAGCTGTGTGGTTTGTTCTGGGGGCTCTGAAGCACATCAACATGGAAGTTACTCTGTTTCTGGATTCCAGACTTGCATATAGATTGTAGATCAAGTTCTTTCTATGGATGTGTGCATATAAGTAAGTGGAAGTTTGGAAAGCAGATGTGCATTTTGCAGGCAAGGTGGACAGTAGGGTGCTCAGGCTGCCCCTGTTGGAGCCTCGGGACTGAGGGCAGCTCTTCCCCTTGCTGGGCTCTGCTTCTGCTCTGTCCCCTGGAACCCTCAGTCAGGACTGGCATCCCAGGCACCCCTGCTGACACACTGGTGCAGCTTCCTCTGCAGGGATGCATTTGGTGTGTTGCAGGAACTCTTTCTAGTGCAAATCACAGCACAGGAGGTTGGAACCTTGGGCAGTTCTGCCTCAAGACACACAGCTGGCCTGAACTAAAATCCTGTGCAGGGTGGTAAGGAAGGGCAAACAGAGACTGTCAGCTTGGTGCAGGACACCATGTGTGCTGCTAAATACCTGCACCAGTTCTGCTGCATAAACAGAGCACAGGAAGCAGGACAAGAATAGCACTGCCTGCAAAGTCAGCTCATGGGAGTAGACTAGCTGTGAATATTTGGCTAGTGTGGAATCTTTAAAGTGTATGTTATTTACAGGTTTGAGGAAGTCCCAGGAAATCTGTGGTTGTACTATCAGAAACATTCAGCAGAAAAATTGACTCGATTCCAAGCATTTCTTTATAAATATATATAGTCCAAAACAAGATTAAAATGGTATCTGGAGAAAGTATCTGAGCAGAGTCAGTGATTTAGAATGCAAGGAACCTCTGGAAGTAATCTGGTCCAGCTCCAGCCAGGTCAGTGCCAAGCTGGCTCAGACCCTCTTCCTGAGCACAGCCAGGCAGTGCTCATTGATAAAAATTCTTTTTTCTTCCATTTGTATTTTCACTTTTGCTAAATAGTACATGACAGGCTATACTGTTACACAGAGAGGGGAGGACAGCAGAGCTATCTGATTTCAACTACTTACATGAAAATAATTCAGAAAAAGACTAATTTAGTCTTCAGACTAGTCTGAGAATATATTCGTAGGGATGGCTTCAGATGGAATAAACTTTCTTTGTGTAGCAGACAGTCCAGGCTGGAGGCAGTTTTAGCCTACAAACTCTTAATTAAATTGCATCAAGATTACATCTGAGGTACAGACTTGCTGGAGAGAGAAAGGAATATTAAACTTCTTTATTTTGGCTACAATGGGTGTTTAGCCAAAACATGGGACATCTATGATGGATTTTTACTCCTTGCAAAACAATATTTGAGAAAAGAATTCATTTTTTTAAACAAGCTTTTTGCCAATCTTGATAAACGTTCATATTTCCACTGGAGTTCTTGAAGCTTTTGCTATTGGAAGAGAATCTGAAATAGGAAGTATTCTAAAAATGTTTGTAATAACTAGGAGCAAACTCTTGGCTGCTTTTGTGAGCAGAGGCATTCAGATTCTTGCCAAATGATGTGTAGAAATGGATGAGGAACCAAGAGTCTTGGTTGCATATGACTGAGGTAACCAAGAGTTGTAATTAATTCCCAAGCTTTAAAAATAGCTGCTAGGAGGAACAGATTTTATGACAGGTCATTACAGCAATATTCCCTCATATCTAGTAATTGTAATGAAAATAAATGAGATTTACCAGAAAATTGTGAACCTGATTCTCACTAGGAAGAAAAAAATTACTTCTTGAGAGATTAGTTTGAGTTCTGAATTTGTTTTAACAGATGGAAGTAGTAACTTATAAAGGCACTGGAAATGTGTCCTGGACACAAGACACACTTTTCTGCACATTCAGAAATAATTTAGTGGAGCAAAGGATTCTTTTTTTATTTTGCCAAATCCTCAACCTGGTGTATAACTCTTCAGATGCCGAGGTACATATTTTAAATCTACAGTAGAAAAGACTCAAGGAATGCTGCTGTGGCTGCAGGAAGAACAGTGCAGGGAAAGATGCTGTGTGGGTCTTGACAGATTTTATCAGCAAAGCAGTGGTACAATTGGAGAGGGTCAAGCAAATTCCTTTCTTCTCTTCTCTTCTCTCTATAACAGAAATAAATCTTTGCAACTTGGCACTTTTTTTTTTATTTTTGTATTTTACTGGGGCGTAACTTTACCAGTCAGCTTCTGAAAGAGATTCTTCTTCCTTTTGAAAGCTAGATTCTTTTTTTTCTTGCTGTGTGCTTTCCTGATGACTGGTGTCTAGCAGTTCTGCAGATTACTAGGTAAGCTTCAAGTGTTATGTATTGACAAATGCAAAGTGCAGGAGTATAAATTTCTACTGTCAATAGAACAGATTGATTTTTTTTTTTATTATTTTTTTTAAGTGGAATTTCTCTAAAGGCAGCAATATAAACCCAGACTATGAGAGCAGTGGTTAATTTGTCGTTACTGAAAAGTGAAAGTTCTGCAAATAGGTCATGAACTTGAAGTGTACAGTCATGTTTTTATGAATCTGTAGGTATCATACATTTCTACATAGCATTTATTAAGGAAGGAGTAGCAGTTGAGAGTGCTGAATGAGCAGGCAGCCTGTAACTATGAGTTGGTCAGAAATAGTTTAATGCATAGTTAAATAGTTAAAGTTTACCTCTGTAAGAGAGAGAGTGTGGCTGATATGCAAAATGTGCAGGAGTGCAATGTAAATGCAGACAAGTTTTTTTTGAGTTTCTATTAACTTCACCTCTTCCCCAGCATATCTTTAGTTCCATTTTCTGAGTATCATTTATCTTGAATACTCTGTAATGTGAATGTTGGCTAGGGGTCTGATCTAATGAATAGATTTATTTTTAATTGGTTATTGCTAGTAGTGCAATTTTTTGTTATTTAAGAATTTCACTAAATCATATTTTAGCCACGCTGCTTTAAGGTTGATATGTCAACTGAGTGAGTGTCACTGAAATCTGGAGGCATAACTTTGATATCCTTTCCAAAGTGCCTCATTGTTCATTGAAAAAGTCTCATTTTTGTATTAATTTAGCTATGTCTCTTTTTTTGATACTTCTGAGTGTCTGGATACCTGTACAATGCTTGTTTTTGCTTTATTTTTTTGCTTAATATTTTTTAAGAAAGCACAATGATTTGTAAAATAGAGTTTGAGCTTCTGTTGGATAAAAAGGCAGAGATTTAAACCAAGAAGGTGGCTTAGCTTGGCTGTAGTCCTCGTTAGTCTCCTTGGTGCTGTGTCCTCAGTTTCACTATTTGTATCAGTTTGTTTAAGTTGTATTTGTTTCTCAGGCATTGTGTGGTGTTGACAAATTCTTTGTTCAGCTTTCAATTAAATGAGTTGTGAATTCTTTGGGGAAGGTAGCTGGGCACAGTCCCAGGCAAGCTGCATTTCTGGTGGCCCAGGAGAGAAGCAGGAAAGGGGAATAAAAGGGGATAAGAACCTGGTGGGTGCTTTGCAGAGAGCTGCAGCAAGGCCAGGGCACAGCTCAGGGTGTCTGTGGCTGAGGTGGCTGTTGGGTCCCCCCACAGCTGGGACACCTCCCCTGGTGCCAGCAGGCTCCTGCTGCCACGGGTGTCCCTGCGTGCTGCTGTGGCACCCCTGTCCCTCTGCCTGCCACGGGTGTCCCTGCGTGCTGCTGTGGCACCCCTGTCCCTCTCTGCTCCCCTTTGGGTATTGCCACCACTGCCCCTGGGACCACAGCTCTGGCAGCTGCCATGGAGGAGAGCCTGCAGGAAAAGCTGAATATTCTTCACTCTCTGTGTAATAAAACCATAGCTCTCTCAATGATTATTAACAACTCATTAGTTGGTGTTATCATTATATTCAGATTTTGAACCTTGGGCTGCGTTCTATGCAAAACACTGTTTCAACTTAGAAATGTGTCCTCGTATGAAAATGGCAAAAAATCAATGATGCTTCTACTGAAAGCATCTAAATTACAGAAAATTTTGATGTTTTTCTGACTTAATAGTGTAGATTTACCTGAGGTTTAATTACTTTGCAATGCTCTTGATCAAATGGTATGAAAGTACTTAAGTCACAGGCTGGTTTTGTGGACTTGAGGAGTTCATGGAGAAGGGCAAGCAGTGCATGATGAACACACGTGTTTATTCATGATGATTTTCTTCTGGTATAACTCCTAAGTAAAAAAATAAAACATGGATAGTTTTGCTTTCTTAGCTCCCAAGTTGTCTTTTTTTTTTCTTTTTCATGTGAAAAAGGCAATTCCTTTCAAAATATATTGTAGTATATGCATGGATGTCTCTACCAAAATGTAGCTCTGTACACAAATAATTGAAAATTATTAATTTTAACTTAAATCCATTGGTTTCTTGGTAGTTGATGGGCATTAATTGAGTTTTTTTAATCAGAGGTCATAAGAATGGGAAAATTAGAAGTGTTTTGCCATCACAGTGCAGCCATGGATTTACAAACTGCAGTTTTCCAGTCCATGTCTGATTTTTTTTTTTTCCATCTCCTTTCCCTTCCCATCTCAATATACAAAGTCTTTTTACCCCTTTATTTTATTCCCCCTAAACCCTGACTGAATATAATTTTTCTGGTAGGTTTTTTTAGTGTGTTGTAGAGGTTATAGAAAATGTTGAACTCTAGTGGGAGGAAAGTGGCTCTATAATGTTGGGAGCAAGCTGATGATTAAATTTGCAATTTGTATCCTGAAGCTTTGCTATTGGGAATTTTCTTTGGTTTACTCTTCTTTTTACTGTGAGGTATTTCATCATTCATCACATTGCACATTGTTTTTTCTCTATAAAGTCCTAATGTCTTAAGCCTGTAGGTTTTCAAATGAAATATTTTTAAAATTACCACTTTAAAAAAGAAACCTCACACTTTTGAATACTTAGTATTGAATGTGCCCTTTTTGGGCTGTTTCACCAATGCCCTTACAGTGATGATCAAAAAAAGTACAGTACCATGGTCTGAACCAAGTATTCAAATTACTTCACAAGCTTTCTTCAGCTTCTTGGGTGCAGTTTTCTTTCTCCTTTACAATAAGGGTCACTGAAATTATTAAATGAGCTGAATTATTCCTACCTTTTTCAGTATGACTTTTTTTTAAAGTTAGATTTATTTCTCAAGCCTTGTATGATATTGACTAATCCTTTGCTCAATTTTCAATTTAATGAGTGAGTTCTGAATTCTTTGGAAGAGGTAATTGGTCACAGTCCTAAGCAAGCTGGATTCCTGGTGACAGAAGAGAGAAGGGGAAAAGGGAACTAGAAACAATGTTGTTTGATGAAATCCCGTGGGTATTTTTCATATATATTTCACCAACTATCAATAAAATATGTTGCTAATTTAAAAATAATAGAGCATAAAACTAGAGTGTATGAAGTTAGAGTGAGTGCTGAAGTAAAAGAAGTTTTTAAGCTTGACATAATTTCCTATTCATTCTCTCACTCACCTTACAAAAGGGAGATGAGGAAATGGTATCTATTACTTCCCTGAACCAGAAGATACTGGAAAAAAAAAAAGGTCAAAAGGAATAAACTTTTATTTCCACTAGTCTTCTGCTTCTCTAGTAACTTTTTTTGAGTTTATTTCTAGTAAGCTGTTTCAGGAAGAATGTTTCTTTTTAGCTCTTTTGTGTGCTTTAGTGTTAGTGGTTTGAGATCTAAAATCAGTTTCTGGAGCAGACACAGTTACACAAATTGCTTTCTTGTCATTCAGATTGCTGATTGTAGGGAAAAGAAATCCTTCCTTTTGTTAGGCAGTTATGCCACATTGGTTGTGTGGAGAGAACACTGCAGACAAAGATCCCTTCTGTGAAAAGTTTGGGTTTTCCTGAAGCGTTTTTAGAAGCTCATTTACAAAGCTGGTATGTAGATTCCAATTTACAGCTAAGGTTCTGTTTCTAAATCATTCCTTGAATCTATTGGGAATTAATCTTTATGTGTATTAAAAAAATAATCTGGATTATTTTTCAGGCATGGACGAGATAGAGCTGAGTATTGATTTCTTTTGCAAAGTGAATTGTCAGTATTTGACCGAGTTGATGTAAAGATATTTTCAGTTTAATAGTTGTGGCAATTTTTATAAGGGCTGGTCATCAGTAACAGAATGAAAATCTGGTTTCTAGGTGTGCTGTTGTCTTGGTGCTACTAATTAGATGTGACATTGAGCTGCTGTTTCACTGCCTGCCAGCAACTTGTGCCCTATAACCATAAATAAATTGATTTGATGTGATGTGTTCAACAAAATAACCAGAAATAGATGTATGGTCGTGGAAACCTTTACTGGTCGTATAGTTGTGTGTTTATACTGCAGCATTTTGTCCAGAATTTAATTGAAAACAACTCAGTGTGGTTTGGCTGCCTTTCTATGTACAGAAAGATTATTATGTACAAAACCTTGGCCTTCTTGCAGCAATTATTTTGAATAAGTCAAATATAAATCCTCGTTTCTTCTGGCCATGGTAATGTAGAATTTGAGAAAAGTGTTGGTCTGGTTTTGCTGGGTAAAGGGTGGGGTTGGGGCTTGTATGCAACAAGAACTTCCTTTTGATACAGATGGGTCTTCTGTTTAATCTCTGAAGAACTGTTGAGATCACGAATCATTTTAGTGCATCTGCTTTAGTTCCTCTGGCCTTAGCTAGTTCAGTGGGAATGTGGGAGTCTCAACACTCAGTGGGTTGCACAGGATATTATTCAGTGCTTTGCTTTAATAGCCACCTAGCCATTAATGTTGATGAGAAATGTACCAGTTGTCAAGAAAATAGTGTGTTTCTGCAGAAATAACAAAATGTTCTCCTTAGTTCTGTGGTATTTCAAATTGTTTTATTATGGAGGTTCTAGGTGCATGTGAGGTCCCTGTTGTTTTGGCTGTGTTATTGATAAGAGTGTAATTTGTATTACCTGCAGTCTTAAAGCTTTGTTTGTGAGAGTGTAACTTTTCTATCAGAAAAGTAACTTCTGAGCCCTTTAAAATGTGACTTTTAAGCCCATAATTGACATCTAAGAGTTACTACTTTTTAGTGCATATAAATTGTATTGTATACCTTATTTCCATGGAGATTAGCATCTGCGATGCATATTATTGTAATCACAGTGGATAATAACTTCTCATATTTTTAGTTTTGATGGCAATATCCATGTCAGTATTCAGGCAGTTAATGCTGCTGGGTCCAGTAGTCAAAATTGCCAAGCAGTTTGTCTGTGTGGAGAAAACTTTTCACTGTGTCTGTTATTTCCATTGAGAAGAACTTTACCTGATAGTTCGATATTTTGAATTTATTGCAGGAAGATTAATAGTACCTGTCTTACCACCTTTGATTAGATGCTTTCAAGGTACATATAAGTAATTACTGTTTTAGAAGGTTTACTTTTAATGCATACACTTGAGAATGTTTTCAGTTTTTTTGCTTCCACATTGGAGATGAACAAACCTCTCTCATGCATTCATAAACTCACAGGTTCTCATCAATCTCCTTTGTTTGTAATTTGCAATGCAGTGATTCATAACAAGGTAAAGTTTTTATTGGTTTGATGTCACACATGGTATTATTAATAAACTTAGTAACCTTATTCTGTATTTCTCATTAGACTACCTGAATTTTGCACAAAATATTTATATGGTGACCAAGTAATGCTTAAGCAATATTAGAGGAAGGTTTTTCTTATCGAAGGCTTATATGGGGATATAACATTAGGAAAAAAAATTGGTCTTTTCTATTTCTTCAGAGCCAAAGGAAATCATCAAAGTTGGGTTTAATAAAGACTTAACTGATGTCAGTGTGTAAGAGCACTTAAAAAAGAGCTACATCGGTGTTTGTGCTAAATTGCTGTGCAAAGAGGAGCTCCACCTAAAACTGAAGGCCTTTATATTTCCTGCTTTTGACACGTCAAAGTTAAATGCAGGTTTTCTGCTGCCTTGTTTGTCTTTAACTCCTCCATTCAAGTCCTGTAATTGCTGTAAGAATGCCCCAGCAATTCATGATAATTGCTAAAGAGTTTGCTTTTTTCATGTCGTGTAACCTGCTTCACCATGCCATTTTTTAGAAGTGGCTTAGCCAAAGAGTACCTGCAATGTGTCAGAAATATTTGGGGAAAAAAGATACAGCTCCTCATTCTGTTCAGTACCAAACCTGTTCTGGATTTTGCTGATGTCAAAAGTTTTCAGTGCTCGTCAGGCAGACATGCAGATGTTTAATTTTCCTGCAATGAATTGTCACATTTATTTTCTGACAAATAGTTTATGATGGTGAAGTTAGACATGTGTATAACATTTGCCGTATCGTGGCCTTAATGAATTGCTATTTAAAATATGATCTTGGTCCAATATGTAACGTGTTTCAGAATGAAATTACCATCATGTTTTGTAAAGTGTAGAACAGAAAATGAGTCCTGCTGGTTTATTTTTTAAGATGAGAAAATATCAAGACTTTTGTAAGTACACTTTTTCCTAAAAGTAAAACAGATCAAACAGGAAAAATGCAATGTTCATCTGAGATTGTTGTGTCTCCCCATGCACAGACCACAGTTCACAATACTGCAAAGATTAACAGCAAAGGGTAGAACATCCCACTTCCCTTTTTTCACTGTTTTATAGTCCTCAAGAATCTGATTTCCCTAATATTCCCCAAAACAACTGGTGACTGTTCATTCAGTGACACTGTGTGACACCAAGGCATAGCCAGTCCTATAACACCACTCCAGCTGATAGGGTATGGAATGCAAATATATGTCAGAAATGCAGAAATTGCAAAATGGGCAATATCAAATCAAAGGAAAGAAGCTGAAGAACTTATTTTTTGATATTGCACTAGATATTTTCTGATATTTGTACTAAAAAACCTGTGTGAATAATTCAAGTCTCAAGAATAGTCTCAAGGTGATTTTGAGTGTTGGCTGATTCCTTTGTTTTACTGCTGAAAATTGTTTTCAGGACAGAGTGTGGTGTTCAGAGGTTTTGGAGACAGAGGTGAGCAGTGTGAAAAGTTGACTTTTTTTTAGGGGATTAAGCAAGTGGAGCTCTGCTGAGGACAGCTGTGAGCACAGAAAAACCTTCCTGACTCACGGGGCTTCAGCACAGAGTAAGAAAGAGCTGCAGTGGAGGAAAGCAGAACACCAGCAAAAACAATTTATTAAAACTCTAAAATTTGAAGGATCAGCCTGGCCCAGAAACCCAGCACAGACACTAGAGTGAACATTGAGTAGAAGTAAGGAATGGTTTAACTATCAAATAAGTGGCACAGAACAGAAAGAGAAATTAAGAAAATGTTGAAATTTTATTTTATTGGTGATATCTCCTTACAGTAAAAGTCCATTTTAGTAGCTTTTTCAAACTTATTTTGATTTTGCATGTTCAGTTTTTAACAGTATCATCAAATTTCTTCTTTCAGGCAAAATGGGCACAGGAATATCTTTTTGGCAGTTGCTCAGTTATGACTGTAAAAGGAATTGTGCAAAAACAATAATTGGGATTGCTGTTCAACAGGATTTTTTATAAGGAGCAGATAGTTTCCTTTTGATTTCTTATTGAAAGTTCTATTCACACGTATATATATTTAAATGTATTAAGAAATTTAGTTATTTTGGAGAAAAAAAAATTACACACACTCTTTACCTGCCATTCTGTATATCTAGAACAAATACATATTCATTCAACATACTTGTCTGATATGCTTTGTCAAAGTATTAAAAAAATAGGGGGGGACAAATAAAGATGTTTTTTGAAATTAACTGAATTAATGTAAACCTGGGAATGGTGGAAAAATACATGAAAATATCCACTTGAATGATAGTAAAGATGTTTGTATTTTTGGTATGGAGGAAGGATCACATAGCAAGGAAGAGTATGTTAGTTATTGTCATAGAAGTCTTGATACAAAAATTGTGGAACAGTAGCAATTTTAGGATTTCTTTTCAGTTATGGAGAAAAAATTAAATCAAATTTTTATTCAAGCAGTCTTTCATTAGTTATGTGGAAAAAAATTCCAAAAATCAGTAAATGAATTTCCAAGTTTGTAAATGTATTTTCTCATATATGTTAGTTTCTTAGAATGGAGGATTGTTTCTAGCTGAAATGTGCACTGATGTTTTAAGTAGCCAATGTATTATCTTTTTACATTGCATTACCATCAGTCTTTTTCTAATGAGTGATTTGTAATTAATGCCTCTTTCTAGTGGGGAGGAAAATAACTTAATTTTCTATTCAGATTTAATTTGATTGCAGAGATTATTTCTATCTTTTTCATTGTTTGTAGACTGTATAGTCGAGTTCTTCTATAAATACTACTGCAGCTTTCTATTTTACTTAAACCTTCTATCAGTGTGTTGAACATTTCTGAGGCTGCTGAAGGAAATACAGGGGTTAAGTCTGGGGATGGAGGCAGGTCCACACATCTGCATCATTGCACCTGTGCATCATTGCACCTGTGCATGTGTCAGACATCGCAGTGAACAGTTTAGAACGCATAATTCAGGAATACTTGATTGACTGCTGAGCTATTCAGGCATCCCAGGAGCAGGGTTAGCTCTTGACCGCTCAGAAAATGTTCCTCCTCCTGTAACTGGGAGTTTCCTGTGTGCCTGGGAGATCAAAGTGTTCCTGTCATCGCGGGTTCTTTAGCCAAGGTTTACATCAGAACGTGTCTGGGGTTATCGTGCCCCTCGGACAGGGGCTGGAGAAGAGCTTTGGGAAGGGATTGTGCTGCACTGCACAAGCTCTCTTCATAGGCTGCAGGGCTGAGGCACAAGGAGAAGAGAAATATTTACTCCTTTCCTAACGCACAGATTGAAATCCTCTCAGAACATTCAAAGAAAATGATTTTATTTCCTTTGTGTCCAGTGTTTCTAAGGAGCAAATCAGGAGTTTAGCAATACCCATTTCACTGCCTCCTCTCCCCTGTAAATAATCTCGCTGTCTCTTGGCTCTGCAGGTCATATATAATGACTGTATTCAGTAATAGGGTTGAGAAAAGCAATAATGCTAAAGTCAGTGTTTTAAGGATGTTTGCCAAAAACCTTTTCTCAATAATACAAATAACTGAGTCTTCCGAAGAGAAGAAACTGCTTCCCAGTTTTGGGCTTTAATGTTGTGGGGGGTTTTGACATGAAATATTCCTTCCTCTCCTCTCGGCGTGAGGGGTTGTCTGGGAGAATGTAATATTTTACAGACATATTCACAGACATTTTCACTTCTTTTTCCTCAAAACACATGAGACTATGCCTTGCAAGAATACCTGAGATCGCCTTTGGCAATTCCGATGGTTTGGCAAAAAAAAAAACATTTTATCTGTCATACAGCACTGATCTGGGTTCAGTTCCTGCTACATAGAGTGTGTTTCATACCCCTGATGGGGAATATGAACAGTTTGGAAAAACAGTATTCTTCTAGTTAATGTAAAGTCAGTAAAATAAGATGCTTGGGAGATCAAACTTTTCCTAGCGTTTATTCAAAAGAATGTGACGTGCTTGCTAAATTCTAATTAAAGTTTATGATGTTAATGCTTACAAATAGTTAAGCAAATCTAGACTGTTAGAAATTATTTTACAGTGTAAAATTAAGCTTACAAAAACAACTATTTCCTTTTTATTTCCCGAAAATAAGCAGTTTGGCTTAAAAGCAAAAGTCTTATGATCTAATCGTCCTGCTATGGTTTAATTTTGTGATTTTCTGTTTTTGTACACACCTAATAGTTTTTAAAGTTTAGCTGAACAATATTGTACTGCTGGTAAGAGATTGGTCATACACACTTTCTTAGATGTTATAATCTCTGTATTTATTAATGGACATTATTTATTATGTCTTATCTTAGATATTCTCAATGGAAATGCTGTATCTAATGTTAACTTAGATTCTGCATATCAGATTACAGTATTACTGGTGGCATTGTTTCTTTGGAATCAAATAATAATCTAACTTCATATATTCAGTTTTGGAATAAATAGTAAATGAGATGGCATCACATTTGTCTGTTGCCTGTAAAAGGGATATTTATTTATCATCCCATTGTATTTGTAAATTATTTCAGACCGATAATTTCATGAAACATTTGAAGATTCAAACTGCATTGTGTTTTAACACTCGTGTAAATATTTGGCCATTTCAATGACACTAGCAAGCTATAAACTTCTGATTAATCACTGTGGAGCTGTGGAGTTCAGCACTGGTATGTTTGAAAAGATTTGGAAAAATTGATTTTTACTGACGTTCAACTGCTGGGCTTTCAGAACAGCAAGGCTGAGGCAAGGAAAGGCTGTGAGACACAAGATAATTTTCTCCTGCTTTGTGTTTCCAGAGCATCCATCCAATATTGAACTGAAAGGAGCGTTGGGGATGTGCTCTGCAGTGCCTCAAACACTGCTGCTATAAACAAACTGAAGCCTCTGCTGTGGAATCAATGCTTATGGACTTTGTCCTGTAAAAGTCAAGTGTTCACAGCTCCACATCAAAATGTTCTATTAATTTTAAAGTTAATGGGCATCTTGTGTCCTCTTGTTTTGTTGTTGAGTTTGGATTGTTTTTTGTGTTTTATTTTTAATAATAAAACACTAAGGAAATTACTTTTTTTCTTTTCTCCAGGATAGTGATTTCTGTTTTGTTGCATCTTAATTTCAGCACATATTTAATAACTAGTCTCTGGATTGCTTGCATTTTTTAAAAAAAAGGTAGATTTTCTAATCTCTGTGATACAGCTTAGCTCAAACTATTTCAATGTAAAATACACTGAATATATGCCTGGCACTGACCATGAAGTACTAATATCTGCATTGTCTTGCTCCTTACTAAATTACTACTAAGATTTGCAGGAACTAGTAAAACAGAAACAGAACTATTAATTAGATCAAATTAAAATAAACTTGCTTTAATATGATATAGCTAATTGGTTAAAATTTCCCTTTCTCCTGGGTGCAGCTGTTAGTTTTTCTCCCTTGCAGCAAGGTTTCTTGATAATTAATGTCCTTTCATTATCAGCAATTTTCTCCCAACCTCTGTGCCATTTAGCTGATTTTCATCCTCCTCGTGTTTCGTATTCCAATAGGTCTCTGCCTCTTCACATTTATTATCAAGTCTTAATTTGAGAGGGAGACAGAAAGGCATAAAGTGTCTGTGCTGTGTGTCTGAAGATATTTGGGTTTGTGAGTGAGCCTGTTGGGGTGGAGGGGTTTGAGAGCTCCAAATGGTCTTCACCTGCATTATCTTAGCCTGAGACAGCGTGGTGTTCCTTGCAGCTGCCAGAAGGAATAATCAAGGAAACTATTCATCTGGTTTGGGTTGATAAATAAAACCACTTTACTTCATGAGAAAGCTTGTGACTGTGCCAAAGTTAATAAAAAGTTGAGATGAACTTTGCTTGTTTGGTTCAAAGGCGCTCTCCTCGCAGGAACAGCTTTCCATCAGATCCTGCTGGAGCAGTGGAAGTCTCCTTGCCATCAGTGAGTCATGCCTCTTGTAATCTGCAGGCTCTGTCCCCCCTGCATGGGAGCCAAATGTTCAGAGTTACCTACATGCCTTGGGTCCCAGCTGTCCCTCATTGCTTTCATGTGGTCTCTCCCCGGAGGAGGAGGAAGGGTGAAATGCTGGGGATCACCTCAGGGCTTTCTGGTCTTTGCACCAGGGAATATTTTCACTGTTAAGTCATCCGCTGTGTAGTGCTGCTAAAGGAGTCCTTGGATTGAATGGAAACTCAAAAGCGTCAGAGTCTGTACCAACAAACACTTTATAAAAGAGTTTTTGTTACCTTTTTTTCTGTTTTTGCTGTCTAATCATGCCCTTTCTCCATATCTGCTCATGGTGCACTTTGCCATGATTGCCAGTACCAACAGTGGTTAGAGGTTATTGTCACTGTCTTCAAAAAGTCAGATGTTGCCACACCAGCTCTTCCTCCTGACATTCTCTTTCAGACAAAACTTGTGACTTTTTGGAGGAATCTTATCACTTTGGGCCATTCTTTGAATGGAAGAGAAAATACCAACTGTAAAAGAAAGGAGTGGGTTTGCCTGAGGTAACTCCTGTGATGACAGGGCTGTGACATCTTGTCTCACTAATGAACTCCAGTTCTGGGCTTTGAGACACAGAAATAATGTAAGATTTCAGGAGAAACTATATACAGTCAAAATAGATGACTTCCTAAAGGGGTATAATTAAATGGCCAGAATAAAGGGGTGTTAAAAGGAAAACCATCTTGAGGTTTTTGTTGGGTATTTTTTTTTCCCTTCACTTTTCTAAGCATCCATTTCTTTCCTGGAATTCTCTCACTAAACAGCTTTCTACTTCAGTGCACTAACAGAAATTAGGGGGAAAAGTGGTTATAATTTGTTTTTCAGCCCTTTGTAATTTTCATGTTTGTCAGCATTCCTTAAATGTGAGTTTACTTCCTGATCTTCATTATGATAGTTCCTCTTCTATTCAAACACAGTGGTTTGGAAATATTTTTTTGAGCTTAATCACTTAGAGTGAGACTTACAAAGGAACCATCATAGGAAAACTGAGATTTGAGTACTTGGACTCCAAGCAAAGCTCAGAAATAATGGTTTCCTCATTGTTTGATAAGAATGTGCAGTTAGATTATTGTGATCTTTGGATGTTGTTTTTGTTGCAGCTTTGCGTGCTGCCAAAGCAAATTCATGTCATTTGTGTTTTTGACAGTTAAAATATTCAATTAGTGTTGTTTGAAATTGCAGTAATTGTTCATGTTGTTTCCATACAGCACATTGCAACATTTGTGAATTGCTAGCTTAAAGTTATATTGCATATAAATAAGGGGCTAAGGCAGAAGAGCAATTCTTTTTAAAAAAAAAAAAATAGTTTGTATTCTTCCACAGACGTTTCTCATACTTCTTTGTTTCTTAACACTTAGTACTTTGTTATTTAATTTCTTTGAAATTTAATTATGTAACAGTAATTTTGGTGTAAATTAGGATGGCATTTAAACAAATGAACAAAAATCAACCTGAAAACTCCATCAGGGTTGTTTCTGTAGGCAATCATTTCCTTGTTTCATTCTGGAATAACCCTTAAGTCTTGGAACTGCAATTAAGCTTATATAGGTCTTGTTATTCTTACATACATTACTGGATATCAATAATAGAAGTTTGAGAATAAAGAGTAGGTGCCTGTGGGAAATGCAGAAAATAGTGACAAAGCTTAGAAAGTGAATAATTCTGCTTCTTCAGACTCAGTGCTGTTTTATAGCAAACTGCCCAGCAGCACAGCATTTTTATTTCTATAAAGAACTGAACTACAATTAAAAAACCCCAAGATGCAGTGCTGTTAAGAATAGGAGAGGAGTGACAGCCATGCAGCCAAGGAGAGAGCCATGGTCTGAGCTCAGTAATCCCCTTCCATCTGTGGAAAGCCATTGCACAGGCTGAGTAAACCAACACAGCCTCCAAAGAGGAGGCTCAGCTCCACACAGTTCAAACATCCACAACTGAACAGCAACAGAGTAAATGCAGGAGGCCCGAGGAGAAGGCTGCCTACCTGAACTCAATAAATTGAAACCAAATACAAAATTTCCTGTGGAGGTTTCTGCTCTGTCTGCTTCTCTCCTCTTGGAAATCAAAAAAGCGAGTTCAATTTCTATCCTTGAAGCTGAAACATATGAGTTCTCCTTTCAAATAGAATATGTGATGATGGAATGATGGTAGACAGTCGTTTGAAACAGTCTAAAAGGAATGTGCTTTAGGGAAAAAAATGATATTGTTAAATTCATTATGGACTGCTTTTATTAGGAAAAAAGTTGCCAAAGATCTCAGACACTGAGATCTGTAAATAATTGATCACTACCTAGTCTGTCATATGCAAGTCAGGTACAGAGATTCAGAGATTCCACCTCAGTTGTGCTTTTTTTTTTGGGGCGGGGCGGGTTTAAATGTTATTGAGGTTATTTGAGTTAAAATTTGAATTGTATTTACTTTGAAAGATAACTATAAAGAAAGGGTCTTTGAAGAAACATTTTAGGCTGTTGTTAATTGAGATTTGTTCTAAATATATTTAAGCAATGTGTAAGTACATAAGAGTCCTGTCACTCCGAGCACCCTTTGGCACTCACTGCTGGGGAGCTGCTCACAGTATCAGGTTTTATAACACAAAAGGGCTACATTCAAAGTGATACCTGGATTGATGGTACAGTGCTCCTAATAAAATGCATTGTGAGGTTGTGTTTAATACTAGTGTTTTATTTAGGACTGGGACTTTTTGTGAATATCTCCAAATGTGGAAACCCAGTTGGCAGACAGTTAATCAGTTAGGTGATATCAATGGATGTCCTAATGCGTTTTTTAAATAATAATTTGTTTTTAATATTAAAATGGTGTAGTTTTATTGAATTTTTATTTCAATTATTGTTAGCAGCCACGAATCCGTGCAGTCACTGAGATACTTCTGACTTCTTTCTCTGCAGGCAGAACTTGTGAAGGGGAATCTGCAGAGCGTCGGGCTCACGCTGCGCCTCGTGCAGTCCAAGGAGGAGGATGCAGGGCACGTTGTCATCGAAACTGTGACTCCAAACTCACCTGCTGCAGCTGCTGATCTACAGAGGGGAGACAGACTGCTGGCAATTGGCAGTGAGTGATATGTCAGCTTTCACTATTAGGGTCGTCTTGTCGTGTGTGCTGTTCAGCTAATCTCCCTTTCTTAATAATTATAGTCGTGCTTGGCACTCAAAAACTAATGTTTATGTATTTATGGTCACTTAAGGGCTTTGCTTGCTTTAGTTGCTTGATTTATTTTCGTAGGTAAAAGGCAAAAGAAGCTTGAATAAACATTTGGCAACAACATTAAAAACAGAACAAACAAACAGCAAAACAAAGCAATAAAAACCCGAGCCAAATCTCTCATGTGACTGGGCTAGCAGGAAGTTTAACCTTTTACGGAGGTTTTACAGACCAGAGCTTAAAATGTTCAATGAGTTCTTTTGCTTAGGTACTGCCTAAATAAATCCCCATTGCAATACTCCAGTAATTTAAAAGGGTTTTCAGTTCCTTTGAAGAGATAACTGATGATTGCTTTAGAACAAAGGAAAAGTCATTTTTATGCGATCCCCTGCATAACTGTATTTAGACTGTGTGCTCATTAAGATGTTTTGGCTTGCATGTAATTTGGAAATACATCAAATGGCTCTGAGAGTTCTGCTCAGGAAGATGGTTCACCTCACTCCAGCCACACCAATAATGTAACATTATGCCCATATTTCATTAACATGTTGGTGCTATTTTCATTTTAGCTTGCTTCTGTTACAGTTATAACTGTGTTTAAAGATAACCACCTTTTTTGAGTCCTTTGTTAAATGTCAACTGCTGAGAAGTCCAAACTTAGAGTAAGAGCAAGGTTAAAACTGTTTCCAGATCAAATCAACATTATTATGTAAGATTGCAGTATTATTACGAGAAACAAACTGGAGTATTTATGTAATTATTTTTTCCAGCTCCATATTAGTATAAATAAAGTGGAGAGAATCCATCTGTTACATCTCAGTTAAGCTCTTCTGTCATAATTGACCTCCTTTGTCACTGAGCAACAATGTGTTTGTTGACTATTTTTGGTCACTTAGATTATTATCATAATTACAACTTAATAATGTTTGTCTTTTTTTTTTTTAATAGGTGTTAAAATCACATCAACTGTCCAAGTGTTGAAGCTTATTAGACAAGCTGGGGACAGAGTTCTAGTCTTTTATGAAAGGCCTGTTGGGTATAATCAGCATGGCTCAGCACTGCAGGATGGATTTGGACAATTGGAGGACACAGCTTTCTTGGCACAGGCGGAAGATGAGCAGAATAATTTAGCAGCTGATGTTGATGGCAGAGATTTTGATTCAGAATTTGAAGAATTAGCTTGTGATGCACCTGACCAAAAAGAAGATCTGCCAACAACTCCGAGTCCCAAACGGTCAGTAGTAATTCTTGCTGCTGCTAAACCTCTTGGAACTATATCACCCATCCTGAACCGAAAACTGCATTTAGGAGGTCATCAGGCAGCATCAAAAACGCAACAAAAAGATGGGGCCAAAGTGGCAGCACCTAAAACTGTTGAGATTTCAGATGCAGCACAGCCAGTGAGTAAACAAGGGTCTAGTACTAAGCCTCCTGTGCCACCTAGGCCACAAATTAAGCCTGTTTTATCTATTAGTGATAGCCAAAATACATTAGAAACTGGAAGTGTATCTTCTGATAAGCCAGAGAGGCCACCTCCACCTGCAAATAACGGAGAGAAATCTACAGAGAAGCTAATTAAAATTAGTGATCAGATAGAAGAGCCAGCAGGATCAAAAGTAGTAACAGCACCAAAGCAAGATACATTAAAAGATGGACTTACAGAAAATGCACGTAGTGGCAAAGATAGTGATGATCATCAAACATGGGAGTCACCAGAAATTCCTTATAAAGTCCGTCAGGGCCGATGGCCGATGACGAGAACGTCCTCCTGTCTATTTGAAGTAGAAAAATACCACAAGTACCTTAATGTTGCACTGTGGTGCAGAGACCCTTTCAAAGCAGGTGGTTTTATCTGCTTAGGATATGCAAGCATAAAACTTGAAGAAATTGCTTTAGAATGTCTAACTTCATCCTCAATGGAATTTGTTAGAAAATTTCAGCTGGGTGCTCCTACACCTAAAGCAGCAGTCACCAGAACAGCGTTGCGGAGTTTGACAACCCATAAAGGTTTCAATGAAAAATTTTGTTATGGTGATGTAACTTTACAATTCAAATATTTAAAAGAAGGTGAAATAGATGATTCAAGCGCATATGCAGAGAAAGAGAGGGAGTGTCACTTAGAGGAAGAAGCTCGTGCCCTTCAGAAAGAGGATTCTTTCTTGGGACAATTTCTCACAGACAACAAGCATAACTTCCAAGATACTCAGTTTCAGAATCCAACTTGGTGCGATTACTGCAAGAAGAAAGTGTGGACTAAAGCAGCTTCGCAGTGCATGCTCTGCGCTTACGTTTGCCATAAAAAATGTCAGGAGAAGTGTCTGGCCGAGAACCCCTTTTGTGCGGGAGCCGAGAAGCGGCCGGATCGAACGGTGGGCGGCAGCCGGGCGGAGGCCCCGGAGGCTCCCGCGGCCGCCTCCGCTCGCGCCGACGCCGAGGCCAAGTCGGGGAACAGAACGACGGGACTGACCCGGCACATCATCAACACGAGCACCCGCCTGCTGAGCCTGCGGCAGGTGCCCAAGGCGCGCCTGGCCGAGCCGGGGCCCGAGGCGGCCGAGCCGTCGCCGAAGCACACCCCGAACACGTCGGACAACGAGAGCAGCGACACCGAGCTCAGCGGGCCCAGCAGCCCCTCCAAGCGCGGCGCCGGCATCAAGCTGGTGCGCAGGGAGGGCGGCCTCGACGACAGCGTCTTCATCGCCGTCAAAGAGATCGGCCGAGACCTCTACAGGAGCCTGCCCACGGAGGAGCGCATCCAGAAACTGGAGTTCATGCTGGACAAGCTGCAGAACGAGATAGACCGAGAGCTGGAGAACAACAACTCGCTCGTGAAAGAGACGAAAGATACCAGCGACGCGAGGAAAAAAGCCCTGGTGTCTGCTGCGCTGGCCAAATCCGGTGAGAGACTGCAGGCCCTCACGCTGCTGATGATCCACTACAGGGCGGGCATCGAGGATGTGGAGTCCCTGGAGAACATGTTCTTTGAGAAGCAATCCAAAAAAGGGACTAAAGATTTCGAGGAGCCCGGGATAGCAGAAGAAGTGGATAGCGAAGATGGCAGTCTGACAGAGGCTCCGACATTGAACATCATATCAGAAGAACCAGTTGATCCACCTCAATCAGTAGACTGATATTTACATATTTAGTCTTTAAAGGAATGGACTAAAAGAATACTTTGCACTTAACTCCAAACACACACAAATTAAATTAAAACACTGGTACAATGTGCGTGTCCTGCTTCTCCACAGTTAATTGCTAATAGTGGTTCTTCTCCAGCTACAGCACCATCATTTTGTTAAACTGGCTGGTTAAAACTACACTTTGGGGTTTATATTGGAAATTTATTTTTAATAACTTATTTTTATTTTTTCTAATTATGTAACCTTACCATTTCACATCAATGTGCGTGGTTTCCTTTATGTTTTACTTGCCCCCACTTCCCCTCTCAGTATTTTTTTTTTTTTCAATGGGAAACAGGCAGGGTTTTCAAAATGTTTAGTTTCCATTTGATGAAAACTTCGTAAGCTTGTTGCATGCCTAAGCTGATGACTGATACAGAAGTCACCGAGGGGCCAGGCTTTTAAGTGTTGATCACAGTTTTATTTTATGTCTTCTAGGTAGTTGTGTATTTTTTGCCAAACATATTGTGAAAGCAAACAAAAGGTCCTTCATTTTGTCTGTTATTAATACTTACTGAAGTTACTATTGCATATCATTTGTTTTCCATGTTTTTGTCAAATATTTTTCCATATTTTGTCAAATACACAAAGTTTTTATTTAACATGAAATACAGTAATGCTATGCTAAAAAAAAATCCTCCTTAGAACTTTGGACTGTTGTTAGATATCAAAGTAACAACTGGTATCTCATAATAATTTAATTGGGAATGTTTTTAAGGTAAGAGCTTGTTGCTTTTCAGAGCAAAATCATATGTTTATGATGTTATCATATATTATCTGATAGCCTGATAAAGGAAGGTTGTTCTTCACAAGAATTGGAAGTTTCATTGCCTTCTGTGAAAAAGCATGTAATGATGATGTAAGTAATATAAAGAATTTAATATTTTGCTGCAGACTATCACTTTGGAAAGCTTAAGGTGCAAAATGCAAAATAACTAATGTTTTCTCAACACTTTTGAGTAATCACATAGTGGAAAGTTGCATTCAGCTTCTCAGACAGAAGAGAGTCTGAGCAGAAGGATCACCTTTGTCAGCAAAATGTCCTATAGTGTATATAACATATTTTATTTGAGTCAATTTGTGAGTCCAGTAGAGAAGAGGAAGAAATTCAGCCAGCTGCTTTTGAAAAGAACTATCTGGTCTTGTGCTATGTGTAAACTGTGGATCTTAGCATCACCTGGCTAAGGCCATCGTTCTTATTTATTTCCTGTAGACATGTCTTTGTTTCATCTTCTGTGTATAGAAGTTTTGTATAAAATATCATCTTTATTTTAGGTACTGTGCTAGGTACTTGTATCATTATCACTGGTATTGCTGGTAGTAGGAAAAAAAAAGCCTTTGTGGGAGTGGAGTTTGAGATGGTAAAATAACTCCTTTAATTTTTGAGGTCATCTATAATGCACCTCTTGTTTAAATTTGCTTCTTGGTTTAGTTTGTGATGGGCAAAATGAAGAAGCAGTGGTTTTCACCATGGAACAGCGTGCTTGTGCTTCTAAACAAAATGGTTACTGCCAGTCATGCAACTACTTGCACTTTTCTGTGAGTTCTGGGCAGTTGATGCTACTTAGCTGATGTATGGAAAACACTATCCATGCTAAAACAGGCATGTGACACACTTCTGAAATTAAGCTTCAGCAAATAACCGCACAAAATTAGCTTCCCTTCTTGTCTAAAAGTTATTTAACCTCTACTTGCTTGAGATGCATATTGAAACTTCCCCACTCCATTTTCTCAGCAGCTTACCATTGGTGGTGATCTGCATTCAATCCCATCAGTGTTTGCTCTTACAGACTACTACAGGGGTTTTCAAATATATCCAAGTGCTTCATTTAAGCCCTGGTGCACATGAAGGAGCTGTGGAAACAATGCAGATACTGATTTCAAAAACACGTCCATGCTTTTAAACTGACTCGTGTAACACAGTGGGTGAGAAGAGCTGGGTGTCGTTTTCCTCGCGTAGTGTTGCTGATGATGATGATTGTAAGAGGTAAAATTTAAATGTAGTGCAATATTTTTAAATATACGGAATGGAAAAAGGGCAAAATAGTTGTATTTTAGTGATAAGAAGGAAAACATAAATTCCTATCCGGCATTATTAAAAGCAGTGAATCTCGAGGGGGAAATTGTGATACTACATTCCTGATGTAATCTTTGCTTCGTGCTTGACTGTAAATAGCTGAAAATAAAGAATACCACAGAAAACAAGAATATCTTGACTTAATGATATCTGAATAGGTGGCAGCTACACACATTTGCAGAAGACCTGCCTAATATGATTTTGTTGGCTATTATTTTATCATGAGAATAAGCTTTAATAAAATAGTTTTGCTAAATTATCAACTTTCTTGCATTGTGTCAATGTTTTTTAAACACTTCTATTGCAGTAGCTTATCATCTAAAGCCATCACATAAAGGAAGGCTCTTCAGAGGAAAAACACATCTTGCATTATATAAAACTACTGATAAGTGGATTAATTGGGTTGAGAAATTGGAAATAAAGCATCTCTGGAAGGTTACAGCTGCAGAGGAGGAATAAGTAGTGGGAGCAAATGAATAAAGGTCTCCATCACATCTGAACTGACACAGGTCAAAATATACAAAATAGGAAAAATCCACATTTTTCCAGGACAGCAGGGGGATTTTTGTACATTTTCTGAGTAAGGTTTCTTCCTGACTATCTCCAAAAATCTTGGTTACTCATTACTCAAAAAATCCAAAACAACTGCTGAGTTTTTATTTGGGAGCGGGGGGAAGGGTGGCACAGAGATTACAAACAGGAGTGTCTGGATTTTAATTAATCCTTCTCTGGTGAAGAGAGGGGGAGCTGCTGCCCTGCACTGATTGATCAGAAAATCCCAGGGAGATGCTGCTCCCTGAGGCCCTGCAGAATCCCAGCTCCAGCTGCAGAAGAGGAGTGGGATCCATGAACCTCTCCCTGCGTCTCACGTTGCAGATTAATGCAAACTCCTCCTTGGTTTTGATGTGCTCAGAAATACAAAACTAAGCCAAGAAGAAAGCCTTTCTGTGCTCTAAAAAAAAACTGTGAGTTGCTACATTTGAATTCAAGAAGTACACTGGCTGATCAGCTGGCAAAAGGATGAACACGTCCTGCAATAATTTAGAATTCTTGCATTGGTATTTCAGTCTCAAATTTGATCAGATTAGCAATTTGATGTTGACCAAAAGAGTTCAGTGGAGTAGAACAGCATCTCTTGGGGCAAAGTTTCAAGGGTGTAAATCACAGTAAAATCTGCTCTGCATAATTAATACTTACTTGGTGGCAGTGGAGAATTCATCACAGAGAGAATCTTGGTTTCTGAAGAAATGCTCTCCCAGCAGCTGAGACAGCTGACAGCCTCCCCACACTGGTGAAGCACACTGCATAAGGCAAATCATGAGGGGGCTCGTTCTTTTTTTAATTCTTTTTTTTCACTTTATTACAATAGATCATGAACTTCTGTCAGATAACTTTATTTTTTATGAGTTCTGAATGCATAATTATTGACAGAGCAATACTTGAAGTTTGATCCACTATATTTTTCATATTTTTTGACCATAGTATATATGCTTTACAAAACTATATGTAAACATAGTATCTATGCTGTAGTACATAAAACATCTGCAATTACATGAGAGAAGGCACATAAAGATTTTCATTTTACAAATGAAATGATACACCATGGGTGAGAAGGACACTGGGGTTGTTCTTAAAATGTTTTCTTTCCAAGTCTTGTTTTATCTAAGTGCAGACAATACTTCACCTGTGTTGGAATGTGTCCCCAAATGTTGAACTTGGCAACAAACTGGCTCTTTCTTCCATTTTTTTTAAGCAAAGAGTGTATTTGAACTAATTTTTAAAAAAAAATGTACATTGAATTTTTAGATGTGTGTGTAAATGCAGGTAAAAGAGTCGTGTGAACTCTTCCACTTAGCAGCTCACTTTCAATTCTTGCTAAGATTAAATATTGTAATACTGCAGCTTTTCCTTACCAGACACTGAAGAAGCAGCTAAAATAAAGTTGAAATATATTAAAAGATCTAAAAGATAGAAATATAAAAAGTATCCTCATGCTGTTCCATTCCCTGCTAAGGGAAAGGGACTGTGCATGTTCATACTGACTTCTTTACCTGGTTGTGTGTGTTTGGGGGATTCCTGTTGCACAACTTCTTGATTAAAATTTTGNAACTTCTTGATTAAAAGTTTGTTAAATACCAATAATTGCAATACACTCATCTGTTAACAACGTTTTCCTCAGTGTTGGTGGTTCAGGAAGAACTCACTAAACTGGCAGAGAAGTTGTGCCTCTTATTTAGTTTTTTATATATACTATTATTATATATATATAAAAAGTGATAGTTCTGTCCACATTCCAAATTCCAGCTCCTCTCACTGCACTTACAAGGGTGTCACTTAAAAGGATGCAAATTGAATAGGTTTACTTTGGGGGTTGCTTTTTTAAATTTCCAATTAAATAACGACTCAAGTTTGAGAGTAATCTGTGACTTCAAATAAAAAAAAATGAAATACTGTCAAGGAGGTGACTTTAAAAACCAAATAGTTNAAAATGTACATTGAATTTTTAGATGTGTGTGTAAATGCAGGTAAAAGAGTCGTGTGAACTCTTCCACTTAGCAGCTCACTTTCAATTCTTGCTAAGATTAAATATTGTAATACTGCAGCTTTTCCTTACCAGACACTGAAGAAGCAGCTAAAATAAAGTTGAAATATATTAAAATATTTAAAAGATAGAAATATAAAAAGTATCCTCATGCTGTTCCATTCCCTGCTAAGGGAAAGGGACTGTGCATGTTCATACTGACTTTACCTGGTTGTGTGTGTTTGGGGGATTCCTATTGCACAACTTCTTGATTAAAAGTTTGTTAAATACCAATAATTGCAATACACTCATCTGTTAACAACGTTTTCCTCAGTGTTGGTGGTTCAGGAAGAACTCACTAAACTGGCAGAGAAGTTGTGCCTCTTATTTAGTTTTTTATATATACTATTATTATATATATATAAAAAGTGATAGTTCTGTCCACATTCCAAATTCCAGCTCCTCTCACTGCACTTACAAGGGTGTCACTTAAAAGGATGCAAATTGAATAGGTTTACTTTGGGGGTTGCTTTTTTAAATTTCCAATTAAATAACGACTCAAGTTTGAGAGTAATCTGTGACTTCAAATAAAAAAAAATGAAATACTGTCAAGGAGGTGACTTTAAAAACCAAATAGTTAAAATTCACATTTTATACAGATTTATACTACACATTTAATAAAAAATAGAGTGTAATATTCAATAAAATTAAATACACAAAGAGTAACACTATACAAATGGTCTATAAAAGCTCTTTCCCCCCTGTAAGGCGGTTTGCAGTCTGCTTTACAGTCACGGGCAATAAATAATATACCTTTGGTTTTTCTGACCATTTCACCATTAAATGTACAGTACAACTAAAACCTATTTCTGGATGAGATGTTTCACATGAACCACAGCATTCTGTACACCTAAATATGTTAAATGGCTTTTCTGTCATTCATCACTCTCATATTCCTCCTCTTCTTCACCTATGGGGTAGGATTGGATGTTGTTCTGGGTGTACATTTTTGTTTTCACGGGACAGTTGTGATCCATGAGTATTGCCTGGAAGAAAACAGAGTGTGAGTATTTCTGCTGCATGCCCCACTCAGGGATTGACCTCTCCTCCCTTGAGGTGCAGCCCAAATTGATGGCAGTTGGGGTAAACTGAGCCCACAGGTCTCTGTGAGGGAGGGATCTTAGTGCTGAAGACACCTCTGGAAAATTCCTGTTTCCAGTATTTCAGCCCAGGTATTATTGAAATACATCTACCCACTCTCCAGGTACAGTAGCTTACTCCTCTTGTAATTAATTTCCATCCATTCAAACCTGGATGAATGGTCAAGAGCAGTCCTGCTTCAAGCCAATTCTGTTTTACTGCTTTTGTCCCCTTTCCATGGAGAGCCAGAACAGCAGAACTGAGAATAATTCCAAGAGTGGTGGTGCCAACACTGCCTTGACACCCATGGCAAGCTAAAGTGGTAATCATGGTAAGGGCAGATAAAATACTAAATTCTCAGGGCTGGAATTTCCCAGAGAGTTTTGGAGCAGCTGTGTAGTGTTCATACTGAGTGTAATTAAGTTTGGGGGTTAATAATTATGCAAAGACCATGATTTTGGGACCCTCCACCCTGAAAGAATTGGTTCATCATTTTATGGCCATGAGCCACTTTGGGAACAGGAGCAGTTTTGCATTTAAAGGTATATTAGAGGTGGCAGATGCTGGAAGATGTTGGAGCCATGGGGAGAGATCCTGTCCCTTCAGGGCTTGTGATGTTACAAATGAAACTGCCAGGGACCATGGAAGTACATGAGGAATTTTATATTGCCAGGAGACAGCAGCTGATGGGTTTGGTTTTTTTTCTTTCTCCTTTCTGTTCCTCAGCCTTATTTAATGTAAGAAAACCAAAACAAACTAAACCAGTGCAGTCAGCAAAGGTCATGACAAGGGATTAACTGGGATCTCTGGGATTCTGCAGTCCAAATACAAACAAAACAGAAGGTCTCTGGCCTCACATGCACCCTTATTTCAAGATTCAATTTTCCACCTTCTGCCAGTACAAAGTGAGCAGCACGAGCAGCAGGTGCTGTCCTCACCTTGCAGAGATGTGCCACTGCAGAACATGACTGTGACCATGCAAAATCAGTTTCTTTTCACCCAAATAAAGAACCAGCAACTACATTTTGGACCCAGGCCAGCCTTTTTCAGGAAGGGCTAAATCCACACATGGTGACACTGTTCTTATCCTACAGTGGCTGGGGAGCACTGAGTGCTCTAGAGCATTAAGTCTTTGACAAATTTATATTGGGAAAAAAAAAAAAAAAAAGAAAAAAAAAAAGAAAAAAGAGAGAAGTTCTGTGGGGTAAGATTGCACAAGAGATTACCCTAATTTGTAGGGATAGATGAACTGTGGAGGAGGAAAAAAGATGATTCAAACTATGCTCTAGAGGACCATGGGAAAAAAACAGGTTGAGGCACACCAAGGAATAATTTGGTCAATTGGCCAATAGAGTTCTGGCTCTTCAAGGAAAAGAGAAATTAATTCTATGCTGACTTCATGTATGCTGTTGCAGAAGAATGTCTGCAGGACCCTGTTTCATAAAAATCAAATTCATGACTTTGTAACATCTAACTAATAAAGGGTTTGCCTTTATACATCTTGGACATAAATAAAAACATTCCAGAGTTAATGCCTGAGGGTGAAATACACTTCCATTTTGAGGAAGTTAGAGACAAATGTAAGTTATCATTTGTTTCACGGAAAAAAACTAAAGAAGAAAGGTACACTTACCATTTTCTCCTCTTTGGCAGGTGGACTTCGAAGGAAAAAGCACAGGGGAGCAAAGAGGATATCCACAATTCCTATAATTGTCATGAGCCATGGGAATCCAATGGCCTTGGCAATGGCACCACCAGCAGAGGGACCTTGTGCAGATAAAAACCCTTTTCTGGAGATTGCCCAGACACAAAATTCGCAGCAGTCACTTTAAACAATGTTAATTTTCTCTACAAACCCCCCATCTTACAAATGGATTCGAGGAATGTAAAAACATGTTTGTAATTATTTCATAAATCTTTCCTGGCTCCAAACCCCACATTCCTTGAGGAGATTAGAGATGTTCCTGAGGCAAGTGTGTCATGCTCTCAAGGAGGCATCAGTGGGGAGTTATTCCCCTACAGACCCTTGGAACACAGCTGTGGTGTGAGTTTGAAATATTCCAAGGCTTCATTCCTCTGCATCTTCCCTTTGTGTTCAGAGCCTTCAGACACCTTCAAACCTCTTACAGGCCATGAAGAGAGCACAGCATTGCTGCAGAGGAAGGGGACAGATGCCAAACACAATCCCCCCTGCTCGGATTTCTTGCAGAAAATAAGGTAAAATCTGCAAGTACCACTGGGATTCACACCTGGCATTGTGGCAGATTCCCCTTTTCTTAACTTCCCAGGCTGGACTCACCTATGGCAAAACCCATGCAGAAGGCAACATCAGCTATTGCATACACGCTGCCATAGACTGAGACGTGGCGCAGGTCCACCAGGTAGCCCATGATTGGCATCATGGAGGAGTCCACCATCCCTGCAAAACAAATTTCAGCAAAATGCTGCCTTTTTCTTCCCCTTCTTTTAACATCTTGGTGAACTGTGTGCTAAGAAGGGATGCAAAAGCAGCTAAAAGGATGCTTGTTCGTAACTAAGCAAAATATTTGTGTCAATATAGTCTGTGTTAGCTTTGCTTTTTATGGTGTTTGCTGTGACTGGGGTCACGTGTGGACGTGTACACAGGTACAGAGGACAGGAGAGGTGTGAGCTCAGGGTGTATCCACACCTCCCACCAACTCTCTGCAAAGCTCCCACCTCACATTACCTGCCAAGTAATTAGGGGAAAAATATCTGATGTAAACTTGCCCTGACTGAAGGCCTAAAAGACAGCATTAGCCCCTAGTTAATCAAAATTATTTATGGTGTTTTTATCATACCTTTTGATACACACCCTCATTTCTGGCAAGAAACAGGGCAGACAGCTGACAAAACTGCTGAGATACTTGGGGTCTGAATTTGTGCCTGTAGCTTCTTTCCTCACTACACATCCCTCATGTGAAGATGCCCCAGAACACTGAAAAGCAAAGCAAGGTCCCCACTGCAGGGCCCAGGGCAAGGAAAATTCACACATATTAATAGAAGAGTACATGAGTGTGAGCTTGGGAATTCCTCCTTATGTACAAAAAAAATTAAGCCTTTTTTAAAATTATTTTTTCCCATGGAAATGTCTGTATAAATCCTTTTCCACTAAAGACTGTGGGTTTGGGGCAGTGCACAGCTCCGTTTCTGGAAGCAGCCTTTGCTCTCGTGGACAGGTTGGAAGATCTGGTTAGGTCAAAGGAGCAATTCTGGCCAGGCTTGGGGACCCAGCTTGTCTAAAGCAGCCTGGTTCAAACTCCCTAAGCTCAGTCCCTTAATCCTTCTTCATCTGCCTGCCAGTTTGTGCCACAGCTCAGGCCTCACCACTGTTAGATCAGAATGGCAAAAAAAATGGATTTTCTGTGCAATTTCATATCAAATCATTTTTACAGAAACAACTCACTGCAAATTTTCTTACCTATGGCAAATCCAACTCCAAAAGTTGGTGCTATGAGCCCATAAATGTTTTTAGCAAATGGTACCTATAAAGGAAATTTCAGGCAGTTAATTACATCATGCTGCACATGCTAACGAGGCTCTTTTCTTTTTCTGAGCTAATTTTTCAAGTAGCCATGGCCCCCTTTTTACAGATCTGAGCGTCTGATCCTTGTTCTGAGCTTCATTTCAGACAACTGTGCCATTAAACCACTGACACACTTACTATTATAAACTGCTGAGTGACAGCTCAGCAGAGGAGCATGCTCCTCTCAGAGTCATCATTTCTAAAAATAATTGGAGCACTGAAATTGGAAAGCACTCAAAACTCTGATCTGGAACCTCTTAACCATGCGTTGTTCAGTAACGTGTCATGAAACTCTCACGGGAAGAGCGCGTATTTTGGCATGAGCACACAAACAACACGTGATTTCAAAGATGCATGATTGTCTACTTACACATAAAATACTTATTCCCACGATTAGCATCCCGAGCAAAGCACAAAGCCACCTATCAAAGAAGAAACATCACTCAGAGATGGGTGAGGACAAGATTTTAGAGCTGATCCTGAATGTTTCAAAGCCACGTCTGAAGCGCTGAGTTAAACAGCAAAAGTAGCAACGTGTTCAAGAAAAACCCAATTTTGCTCGTTTAGAACAAGCTTTAATGATTTCCACTGTCAATAAACTGCCCTGGGAAACACTGGAAATGGTACATGAAGAGACTGGAAGATGATTAGTATTTTTAAATTAAGCATACCTTCCAATTTTGTGCGCAAGTATCCCAAAAAGATTCGTCCCAATGAGATAAGAGATGCTAGCTGGGAGAAAAGCAACGCCTGAAAAAATATGAATGAGATGTTTTATCAGCAAGGATTTTAGTGAAGTGTTAGAAGAAGCTAATAAATCCCAGACACTGCAATTTTGATCTGGACACATCTAATAGAGCCCAAAGAATCAAATATCCGGTTTGTTTGCAGCCTTCCCACGAAATCTAAGGACATCATCTGTGAAATGCAGGAGCAACGTGATGCCTTTGAAAAGAGATTTTCAGCAAGAGATACAAGAACTGGTCTGGGAGAGGGGACAGAACAACAAAGAGCGAGAAGTTTATATCCCAATAAGCTTTGGGATAGGTCAAGGAGAGCAGCTCTGCTGCAGTTTCAGGGCTTGTGGAGCATCTGCTCAGCACATGGAGCCAGCCCGGGGTGCTCGGGGTGGGAGAATCCCCCTGCAGCAGGGGACAGCAGGGCTGCTGTGCCTTTGCAAGTGACAGTCCCCCTCTAGCCCTGGGAATGCCACGAAGCTTCCTGTTACAGGCAAGCCTGCAGTGCTGTGATATGGCCCTTGGTCAAGCAGAGGCTGAAGTCAAGCAGGTGTCAATAATGTAAGGATAAAAAAACCCTTTAAAAATTGTATTGAAACGATTTAGACAACATATTTTTACTTTTGAAAGAAAACACATATTGGTTTTAATAAAATAAAATTTTGAAAACTGTAATAGCTTGCAGATGAGAACACCTGAGTAAATTCTGTCTCTCTCATTTCCCACATTGCTGGCACCAGCAATGATTTTCTATCCCTGAGGCTGCCACAGCAGTGGCTCTATCTGGAGTAGATGCTGTTGTCTGGTGACATCTCTGGTTTTAAAGCCAGTTCTTACAGTCTGTGCTGGAGGATTCATCCTCTCCTTACACAGAAATCCCAGGGCAGGTCCCAGAGATTCAGAAGGCAGCTGTGGTATCAGGGTACCCAATCCAACCACTGCCTTCACGTGTTTATGCTCCTCATCCTTCACCAGGGCAACAGAGGTTTTCTCATTTCCTGCCTATCCATCTTCCTTCCCATCTCTCTGATATATTCATAAGAAAAAAAAACATCAAGAGGTAATTTTTAGCACACAGCAATATCCTGTGGTTAAAAACCTTGTGGGTTACAGTGGAGGTGCTGGGGAAAGATTTAATTTTAGCCTGAGTAACCACAGCTACTTCAGTTCTGCTTGGAGCTATCTGGTTATACCAAATGGTCACACAGAGCAGACCTTGACAGCTGTAAAAGAGAAATAATACTGCAAAGGCTTGTTAAATAAAACTTGCACAGGTTGGTCTGTAAGCTGTGGTATGCTGAGGCAGAACCATAATTTTGTAAGCTGTGGTATGCTGAGGCAGAACCATAATTTTCTAAACAGGCTTTATGCACAGTAAGATTCATTGCTCAAATCAAGGTTCTTTATACCTTCTTCAGATCATGCTTCAAACAGCTGCATTTCCAATTGCATAAGATAATAATTTGCTTAAAACCCTGCAGTTCTTATTACAATTTAAGAGGCTTAGAAAAATTCATTAATGCTGTCAAATCCAACCAAGTGAAATGGAGTCAATTACTTGTATCATTAAGGGGTTAAATTAGTCTTAATTTAAAATGGATATTTTCCTTCTAGTAACCTCTGTTCAATGAGGAGATTTGTAAATCTCATTTCTCTTGCACCAGTAATATGAAGTTGGTGAGGCAGGCAGATAGAAAATATTAATTTTTTCCTTTTTGAAGTTCAAAACATCTAAGTTTGCATCTTTATTCTGCTGTATTACAGGCTAGAAGTTATTGCCAGGTTCAGTAGTATATTAAGAACTGCATCTGTGGCCACTCTTGACCTCAATTGCATTAATTAGGTCTAATGTTTGTGCTTTCCATAGGGTGAAGGGACACCTACATTGACACAGAGCAGGGACATCAGCTGAGCATCATTTTCATGAAGGATTTTCCTTTTTCTTTCAAATTATAGACTGATATTAAAAAATACTCTCATGAACACATCATTTAATTAATCTGAGACAGATAAAAGCTAGACATCTCTCACTTAAGACTATTCACATTAAACTCTCACACAGTTTACCACTTGTTAGAATTTAATCCACTTTCTGGTGGCTTTTCCCTGCTCTTGTTTGCCTCAAAGAAAAGGTAACTGCCCCAGCTTTACACTGGAGTGTAAATGGATACCTGGGGCATGTGCCATGTTTGCCTATGGACTTGTTTCCCAAGACTGTGTCCCTGCTAAAAGTCATAACCAGGTCCAAGGTGGGGCTCCCCACTGCTTTCTGCTGTCAGGGATGATTAAGCAACCACTAAAGGTGCCAAATACATGAATTCCAAGGGAAAGTGCTCCTCGTGTCCCTGTGGCCACATTTCAAGCAGAAGTCCCTCTTTCTCCCACGTGTGAGCAGGAGCAGTCTGGAGGGAGGCTGTGCTGCCTCTGTGCTTTGCCCCAAGCCCAGAGCAGATCTCTGTGCCTGCCTGCCCAGGGCAATTTAAACTAGCAGCTGGGGAGGGATTCCCTACAGGGAAAAAAACCAAAATTCGCTCTGCAATTCTGGCTCTGCAGCTCGACAGGTACCTTGCAGCTGCCCTGGCCAGCATTCACTGCCAAAGCAGTGCTGGGATTCCCATTGGAGCACCTTGGGATTCCCAATGGAGCTGGATCAACCCCAGTCCTGAGGCTGCCTGCAGCTATTTTTCCTTGAAATGTGAGTGCAGCTCATTACAGGAGCCTCTATTGCAATAACATCACCCCACTGATTTTTCTCTTACATACCAGTGTTTGTAATAGTGCAGGTTTAACACTGACATTTCACAGATTGTTAAAAAAAAAAAAAAAAATTACCCCCCTGAAGCAAATAATCTTTAACAGGACCAGAACTCATTCAATAGACAAAATATAAAGATGTAAACAATATACTGTACTTTACCAAGCTGCCATTTTTTTGAGCACATTGTCTCCATCATCCAGATGGGTAGAGCTGGTTCAAGCATAGCAATAGCCATGTTTGCAAAACAGATTGAACCTTGAAGAAAGAAGGGGAAGGGGAAAAAATAGCAGGAATTATTTCTTTTGACTACAAACAAAACACCATGCAAAGAATAGATGGTTTTACATAAAATATTGTACATTTTACAGCCCCATTTGTCTTGTGTCAGATGGTGATTAACATTAAATAGAACACAATGTAAAATCACTGAACACTAACTTCTTCTATGTTTCTATTCTCCTAGAAATTCCAAAATAAAGGTTAAGCTATTTCATAATGTGAAAGTTTGCAGTGAGCTTGATGACATTTGGAAAGTTCATGAGGTCTGTTGTACAAATGATTAGCTAACACTGCAATCACTTGTTCTTTACCTGGTCTCCTGGGGCAATAGAGAGCCCTGTTGTGTAAGAGGCTCAGGCTCTGACCCTGTCCCTCTGTCATCTGAGAGACCATGCCTGCATCACATGACAGGATGTGGAGGTCTTGATCCTAAAAATACCACGACACAAGCACAGGGGTGTGTGCTCCCCACAAATGGGAATTTTCTCTCGAGATCCTACAGTGAGCCAGCCTGTGCAGCAAACATGGGTTTGGCTCTGAGCTTGCACAGCTCTGTGAATTTCAAATGCTTACGAATCTCTTGTGGGTTCCTGGACCTTTGATAACCCAGACACGAAGGATAACAAGAGGTGGAAGTGCTGATTCAGCCCTGCCTGCCAGCTCAGCTCTGCCCTACCCCACTGCCTGCAGAGCCAGGCTCCAGTGGGTTTCTGTCTGCTCATCTCTCCCCAGTGCTGCACTTCAGCCTTAGTGGAGGGATTATGAAACCCCACGGTATTTCTTTGGATTTGAGATGCCTTTCACGATTACTCAAAAGACCCTCAGGCACTCAAAGCTTAATGCAGGGCAACAGGACATGTCCCCTCTGCTAATCCCTTACAACATGGCTTTTGAGAGTCACTGCTGGAAGTGACAACCTCAAATTTGTGTTTCCATCTTTCTTCCTAATATTTACAATCTCTGAATTTCAGGAAAATACAATAGATTCTTCCAGTCATTTACCATACAGATATTACTGTTTTGTTTTTTTTTTAAAAAAAAGAAAAGCTGAATTTTTCAGAGGTCAGAGAAATATTTCTCTCAGAAGGAGTTCCTCATCATAAGGTTCAAAACCAAATGAGCACTGATGTCATTCTCTGCCCAAACCTGTCAGAATATATTAGACTGTGTATCCACAATTCCTAAAATGAACTTGCTGGCTAGCTGGCTCACTCCCTTCCCCAGGCAAGGAGCAACAGTTCAGCACTGCTTTTCCCTAAAGACAAAAGCCAACCTTTCCACTCGGGTGCAAGCTCCCAGAGTGTGTCTGTAAGGAGCCACAGTTAAACACCTTGGGGCTCTTCCCAGCCAAAATCAGCCATGCTCAAACAGCTTCCTTAATGCTGGAGAAAACATTTCAGGCTGCACAAAGCAGGACCATTCTAACTGAGACAGCTTAAATAGCAAAGGATTTATTCTATTCTGAACAAACCTCAGAAAGGAAGGAGAAACAGGTGTGCTTGCACATGGTTGTGGCACCCACTTCTCCTTAGGCCAGGAAGCATCACCAGAACTTACCAAAGTACCCAGGGATGTGGTGATAAAGGTACTTCAGATCTGTAGAATGTGTCCCAAGAGAAAAGTGAGAGCCTGAACTGGCACTCTGTAATCTTGAGGCAAGTCCAAGAGCCTGCTACCTCAGCAAAGCTTCCCCAAAGGAAAATAAATTATTTTTTTCCTCATTCTTGCATGGAGCTGACCTTTCTTTAAAGTGCCATGTGTCCAGGGCATGAATCCTACACATTTTCTTCCTTGAATTAGATTAAATGTCCTGTGTTGGCCAGAAGGTGTGAAATTGCAGCCTTCCATCTGAATCCCATCTCTGCAGCCAGGAATGCCCTCAGCTTTAGGCAGAGTGCCCCAGACATCACTGGCATTTTCCTGTGAAAGTGCAGACACCCAGGGAAAAGCTGTCCCACACATTCTTAAGGACCTCTGTGCTCCTGATGATGTCTGTCTCAGCTCTGGTTTTTGAACCTGGTCATTTAAACTAACTCATCTGTCAATGTAACTTTGAGCAGCACTGATTTTCCTGTGCTCCCTGTCAGTGAGGTTTGGCTTCAAGAATGACACTGATTTCACTCCCTGAGCTCCCACCAGCAGTGACAAAACATGTCAGTGACATTTCTTCTGCCTAGTCAGTGGGTGCTGATGGCACAGACTGTGCAGCAGCACCTCTGACACAAACCAGGGCATTTGGCATTCAGCTCTGACAAAACCAGATCTGGTCTGCAAGGGAAATAAAGCGAGGAGAAGAGGCTGAGGTTAGAGATCAGCATCATCTGTACTGTCAAAGCAGTGGGCATTCTCTGTCCTAGGAGGCAGAGGCTCCAGGTTCTCCCCTTAATCCCATTGATAATCCATGGGAGAGACTTTCTCATACTTTATGTGCTTTAACTGCTGTAAGAGAAGTTACTGAATCACCTGACAAATCTGATCTCTTATGACAAGTACATACTGTCTTTGCTATACTTTTCTCTCAAATACTTTTATTCAGTGTTTTTTTTTCATGCTCCAAGAACTTCTCAAGCAAGAGGATTTGTATAACTTAAGTCACAGCTCGACCAAGTCACAGAGTTAAGGTTATGATAATTCCCTAAGATCAGCAAGAAACAGAAACCTTCCAGAAATGCCTGGAAGAATTGCTCTGTTGGACAACCAAGTTAAAATGAAGAAACAGAAGTCTGAAAATAATTAACTGTTTCCAGGTATTTTATCAGCATTAGAAAGGGCCAGGTTTAATTACAGGCTTCAGAATAAACATTCAGCATTGTGCAATGCAAGAAGGCAAACCTCTCTTGAGACAGAAAGTCTTGTTAGAAAAACTGTACATATAATACCAAACACCATTCACCCAGACCTTTTCTGAAATACAATTCACACTCAAGAGATCAAACTCACTCCCTCTTCAAACAGAAACAAAGTTCAATGTTATTCCCTGTGCCAGCCTGTGATGTGCTGGCAATCCCTCGCTCTGAAAGCCTTGGCCCAAGTCACTTGCCTCACAGGAAGTTTCCTGGTCACATCTCATTGCCTCAGCAGGCACCTGCAAATCATTAGTGACCTCTCAGTTGGAAAGAAAGACACATTTATTTCAAATTTTCTGCCTGTTGTGCTTCTATCCTATATTACCAACACATTCTTAGATCTTTATGTAAAGAAAACCAGCAAATGACAATGCTGGTGAAGCAGCTCAGCCCAAGGCATGCCAAGAGATAATTCGTGACATCAAAGGTTGGTTTAAAGAAGGAAAAAAAGGTCTGGTACCTGCTGCAATAATGATGTACGGGTCCTTCAAAAGCGTCAGTAAAGGCGTCCCCTTCTGACTCTGCAGAACAAAAGCTTGGGATTAGGAGAGGCAAAGGGACACCCATGCCTGCAGAGTTTTACCTTAATACTCACTTCTGCCTGTGTTCTGGAGGGCTGCAGGACAAGCAACTGAACCGCTGTGAAAAGAAATCACCGGTGTAAGGCTCCTCCAGGAGGGGGATGCAGGAGCAGGAAGGGGATGTGGTTCAGGGTGACACTGACCTCCATCAAACAGAGCCAGGGCTGCCAGCACCAGGAAAGGGGAACTCTTCCCCACAAACTCATACATGACACTCCCAAAAGGGGGGCCCACTGCCAAGGAAAGGAAAGGACACAGTTGTGAAGACTCTGACTCTGAACAAAACCCCTGCAAGCATTCGGGCATCCTGCCACTGGCACACAGCGACCAAAAATCCAGTTTGAAAATCCCCACAAAGATTATTGATCATGGCAATAACCATATTCTTCATTCCCCAAAACACTCTGCAGTGTAAACAAAACCCAAACATCTCAGAGATTACTGCTTGACACGAGTATCCACACAGGGAATGTCTGCTGTGGGAAAAGCTGTTCACATGCAGCATGAATCCAGTCTGGAGACTGCACAATACCATCACACCCAGAGAGACCCTTCTGCTGCTTCCAGAGGTCCCAAAAACATCATTTGGGATGGTTTGGGGATGGTTTCTTTTGCCAGCAGAGCCTCCAACTCACTGACCTAATACTCCCATGGCCAGGCCTCCAAGTGCAATTCCCATGGCGTTGCCTCTCTCTTCATCATCTGTATAAACAGTGGCAAGCAAACCCATCCCTACAAAAAAAAAAAAAAAGAAAAATAAAAAAGCACAGCACAAAATTAGGCATGTGTGTGCTACAGTTTATGATCATCATTTGCCACATCTACTAAACATTACACAGAAATGACCAAATATTTTTGTCTATGTGTATATATATATATATCTATAGATATAAATTCTTCCCCATAGAATTAACTTCCAAGCAAAAATGGTTTAACAACATCCATGACCATGCTCTGTTGTGCAGTATTTGTCAGGTAATTCAGTGATGCCCTTATTTGTTAGATTCTTTATTCATCTCTTTGTCACAGAGCTTTTAGATGATGCTTTCCAATGAGCAGAAACAAAGCTTTTGACAAGTATTCACCATCATTTATTTATACTCAGAGTGCACAAAGATCTGGTGACCACTTAGCTCCAGTTGTGGACAGTGCTCTGAGCATGAGGTATTATGCAGAGTTGATTACTTTGTAAATGAGTATTTCAAGTTCAGCATCAAAATATGAAAGGATCCTTTTGACCTTTACCTCCATATGCCTTATTTCTGCACTTGATTATGAACCTTCATTTCACAAAAGGAAACATGAAGCCTAATTTGCTTGTCTTTTTGTGGAGCACTCAGACACTGCAGATGTAAATGCTGCAGAAGGGTCCTTATGGAAATTAATAATTCTGTTTTCAAATCAAGATTTACATGGGACTCAGTAAATAAGGTCTGCAGCTACACAGAGCAGGAAAACAATACATTGCATGGTTGATCATTCAGTAAATATCATCCATCATGTGCATCAAAAGAGCAGAGGTCCTGTGTGGATTACCATGTTTATTGAAAAGAGTGGATGACATCAAATTGTTTGCATGAACAGCTGGAGAGCTGTTAGAGAGAACTGCATTAGAATTCACAATGAAATGTGGGATTTGGGGAAATATTCTGGAAAAAAGGAAGAATTGGGCAATGCAAAGACAACACCACCAAGTTCTACACATAGATGGGAATGATTGCACACACAGACACAGGGCAGCAGTGTACCCAAAACTTCCTTTGCCTGTGAGATTCATGATGAGATTCTCACTGCTGGTGGCCCTGCAAGGAGCCAGAGCTTCCTCCCAGAGCTGGGTCTGGTTTTGGGGCAGCACAGGGAGAAACCTGGGGGTACCTGGAGCCCATGCAGAGAATGGCAATGAGGATGAGCAAGGGCTCAGAGTAATATCTATGAGGGACAACTGACTTCCAATTTAAAACCAGAGAGGATAAAACTGATGTGAGAGGTGATAACAGCCTTGCAATATGAGAGAGAGCCAGGAAGATAAAGAAAGGAAACTGTTCTTTGTGTTCTCTGAAGGAGGAGAAGCAGAAATAAGTTCCCATGGCAGTAAAGAGCCTTTAGATGAGACATCAGGAAAAAAAAACCTTCCTGCCCATAAAGGTCCTTAACTTAAGCACTGAGCTGGATGCTGGGGGCAGTTCTGGAGGCTTCTGAGGTCATGCCTGTCAAGAGTGCATGAGGAATGACAGATATGAAGTTGATCCTGCCTTCAGGAAGGGGTGGACTGGATGGTCCCTTGGCCTTTTCTGCTCTTTTGTGTACATTGGCTGGGAAAAACAGAAAGTCTTGTGCTCATCTAAGAGCCTGTGGCTCAATGTGCCCCCTTGCACAGGCACTGAGTTACAGCTGAACAATAATCCTGATTCTGCTGTGTCTTCCCTTGGGAAAGCTTGACTTGCAACCTTAACCAATGCCAGTTCCTGCCATTGCAGGAAATTTTTACAAGATTGAAATATTCAGCATGAACAAAATATATCCTCTCCATCCTCAGAGTCAAGAATACTCAAATACCATGGGCTGAAACCCACACTCCATTTTACCTACTCATTTAAAAATGAGACACTTCTTTTGAAAATGTGGCAGAGATATACTGAGCCCAAACTGGCAGCCAGCATGGTAAGCCCTTGGAAACATTTTATAACAGAAATTTCTGTAACAGGGAAAGCTGATGTTTAAACTGTAAAAAATACCAACATAAGTTCCCAGTGACCTTTAAAATGGCTAAAAATGAATTTAAAATGTTGAAGACACAGGTGCAGAAATCCCAGGGAGAGTGCAGTTCATTTAGTGCTCAACCTTACTGCAACCCAAATACCAAGGAAGTCTTAAAAGACATTTGCTTTTGAGCTACTTTATATGAAAGAGACAGGAAAGAAAAACCCAAATATGATATTGATTCAATTAAATATTTTCTTATTAATTATTGAACATGCTGACAAAATTCAATTTAAAAAATGACTGAAAGTGATCTGCATTTTCCTCTATCACCTCTTCTCTTACCTGCCACAGAAGAACATGAGGAGCCCACTCCTTGAAGAGACCTGGCAATAAAGAGTAGTGCATAACTTCCAGAGAAGGCAAACACTGGAGAAAAAAAAAAAAAAAGGTTATTTTTAAAATTAGGTTAACTCTAACTAGATTAAAAAGTTAGATTTCTTGAAACTATTACAAAAACTTCCTACAATTTAGTCAAGTGTTTACAGTGACTTGTGCTACTTCCAATGCTAACAGCATTATTTTCTCTTATTGCATTTGGATGTGTCAGTGTTGAATTGTTCCCAGGTGTCGAAGCCTCCAGGTGACACAGAATTCAACAGCTAAAGCAGTTTTAACTAATTACTTAGGATTTGATTACATCTGCCCTGCTTCAGCAGCACACAAGAGGAGTAATAAGACTTTTCTTTCCAGCCTCACCTCCCCACGCCTCTTTGTTTAAGGCTGCCCAGTCTGGAGCTCCAGAAGGGGAAGGCAGGATGCAACACACACTCACCAATGTTTCCTCCAATAATGACAGAGGTTTTCCCTTGGTGCTGCCAGCTCTGTGCCAGGTGTGTGGAGCACAGCTGGCTGAAGGTGCAGGGAAGCCAGATCCCCCCATTCCAAACCCTCAGCAAATTCCTTCTGCCCCCAGTAGCAGAGAAGCTGCACCAGAGGATGTGTCACTATTTCTTTCCCCAAAGAGATTCAACCCCAGGCTTCACCCTCAGCCACTCCCTGCCTTTTGGGACAGAGCCCCTGGATTCAGCCTGGCTCAATTCCCCCTCCACAACACTGGAAAACAAGAGTTTCTCAGAAACCCAAGCACATCTCTGCTTGTAGAGCCCATGTCAGTGTCATTAAATCTACAGTGAGTTTATAAAGCGTTTTTTCAACTCCCGCCTGTTGGCTACCAAAGGAATTTCTCTGGGCAGGCTATAGCTGCAGGAAGGTGTTATGCACCAACTAAACATGGGATCCACATGCATCCTCCCACCTGCCCCATGGGATTGTGTCTCTTGGGGTTTTTCAACACATTTTACAAAAATCCCTACTGTATGAAAATAAAGAAAAATAAAGGAAAAAAGGATTTCAGTAGATCAGCAGTTCTCTTCTGCCATGAATTAAGCTCACTACTCTCACCTACATCCCAACCAGAATTTATCTAACATGCTCCTAAAACACAGAGTTGTCAGTGGCTCTGAGACCAGGTCATCTTCTCTAGTACTTCAATCTCCTTGATGATACAGTCATAGAATCATGGAATATTTTGGGTTAGAAGAGACCTTAAAGATCACCTGGCTCAGTCCCCTGCCATGGCCAGGGACATTTTCTACTGGGTTGCTCCAAGCCCTGTCCAACCCGGCCTTGAGCACTTCCAGGGATGTGCCATCCACATCTCCTCTGGGAAACCTCTCCTTATTCTTTTCTCTATGTACAGTGGACATGAAGAACTGTTTGTCCCCTTCCTTTTTTGTCATAGGCTCTAATAAATCTTACATCTGCCTTCTGAGGCAAAACCAGTTCTTTCACCGATCCTCACAGTCTCCTAATGAACCTTGATGTTCTCTTTGCTCTTTCTGTCTGGCCCACAGCTTTAAATGTCAGGCCAAAACCAAACATAAAACAGCAGCTGAAGCCTTATCAATGCCATTAGAGCAGGCAAATTATCTCAGCTGACTTGCAGGCTGTGCTCCTGTTTGCACATCCCACAGCGATGTTTAGCAACGCTGGGATCCTGTTGACTCATCCTCTGCTCATGAGCCACTGCAGCCTCACAATCTTTCTGATAAAGCCCGTGATATCTGCTTGTTCAGGGCCTTGCAAGACAGCTCTGCCATGGCTGTCTGTTTGAAAGCGTCTGAGCACTGCTCCAGATCAGAAAAAGCTGAAAGATCCAGCTAAGGAAGAGACCCGCCGAGGTGGGATTGAAGGGTTGTGATTCCTTAGAGCACGTTCCCAAGAGAGCACTTGTTCAATCTCATCAGTGCCACCATCAATATGGTAAGGGTCTAACATTTTAAGGGTGGTACTCCCTTAGAGTTTCCTTGGAAATTAGTCCCATACATCAGCAAGAAGAATTCCTAGTGATAATTACTATGGACCATTTATTTACACATTGTGCCTGGGCCAGACCAAATAAGGTGTGGACACTTACTGATTGTTGAGACAAACATGATGCAGAAGCCAGCAAACAGTGGAATCTGGTAGCCTATTCTGGAAAACAAAACAAATATTCACATTTCTGAGGCTGTCCCACTGAGGTTTTGAGTTAGTCTTACATGAGTTCACACACCACACAAACCCAACCTGTAGTTTCTTGGCAGGCTTTCAACTATTTATTGTGGAGCATATGGCCATATTTGTCCACATTTCAAATTTCTTTTCATCTGACACAGCAGACTTTGTATCTGAATTCCCTGGAAGAAATCCTTCTCATGATTGCCCTGTTCTCATTCTGCATTAATTGTTCCCAGAAAAACCCCTCTGGGCCTCCATGAGGTTGCCAAAGATATGCCAAGGGAAGATTTCCCTGAGTGTGCTGAACTTTGAAATCCCCCAGTCGTGTTTCACTGCTCATCTGTTTCCATCCTCATGAGACAATGATTATAATGAGACATAGTCAAGCCATTGGCTTTTTTACTGGAAAAATTTGTCATCAGCTTTTCTGGGAGTTTTGCCTCAGGAGCACTGGAAGAGTCCCAAAGAGCCTGAGAATAATACTTTTGCTTTCCATGGGTTTAGGAGCAGAAATGGAGCTGATCAAAGCTTTCTTCCTCAGCCCATTTCTTCATTAGGACTCTAAACAGCCTGTAGAAATACCTGGTGGCTCTAAGTATTTTCAAGTTTCCAGGAAATAAAGAACTTCCTAGCTGGGAAGCAAATACAGTTTTTTGAGCAGATAAAACTGAAAATTCACCAAAAAAAAAAATAAATCACAATATATTATTTTTCATATAATTCAAAATCTACCCTAGAGTTAAACCCTAAGCAACTCTGAAGACAGTGTGCATATTCTATCCAGCACACTTTGTTCACAGCTTCATTTTTTGTAGGATTGTGCATCTCAAATGTATTTGCCAGGACATTTAATGACCAAATTCTTCAACAATGGATCATGCTTTTCAGAGGAGTACTTTCAAAGGATTTCAGTTTCCAATGACTTGACACTGTTGTGCATTTAAATGGGCAGTATTGGCTAAAGCAGGTCAATCCAACAATAGTAAGGTCAATAATGGCCCTTTCAATAACAGTAGTCATGACATAAGAAAACCAAAATAATTATTCCAAGTTTTGTTTTTGCATTAATATTTTTATACAATCAGGGTCCTTCAATAATGGACAACTCCCTAAAGTGGAGAGCTCAATGTTCGTTCTCTCATTCTTGTGAATGAAATAAATTGAGCTTTCATGTGGTATTTTGCCTTAAATCATCACTGCATTAAAATATGATAAAAATACAGTGCACAGATTCTCCTAGTTGAAATCTGTAAGTGGATGTTGTAAATATCCAGCAGAGATTTACCTGAACTGGTGTCTCTAAAGCAAATTAATTTGCTTTAAAGCAAATTAAATCCCTATCACAAACTTCCCCCGTGGCCTTAGGAGAATAACTTTAATCTCCCAGCACCTTCATACATGATATATAGAAGAGCAATTGTTTTTTAGTCTGCTTTATTTAAAGTGGATGATTTTTTTTCTGAGCCTTTCCCTTGCTGTGTGTGTAATAGATATTACACAATGGGATGCTGGTCTCCACTGGTGTTTCTATGTACATGAGGAAATAAAAAATCACCTCTTGACAACTTCTTACCTGCCTCAGAGCTCAAGTGAGCACTTCCCATTGGGCCCAGGTATAAAAGGCCACAGAGATCATAATTGCTTTGATTTTGAGTTTTTCAATTAAAGAAAGCACTGATAGGAGTACAGATAGAAAATAAAACCAAAACAAAACAAGCAAAAACCCTGCAGGTTTTACTGCTGGTGGTGGGTATTATCAGATTTTTGTGGGGTATGAAAGCAGAAAATGAATGTCCTTATGATTTTCCCACTGCAAAGTTAAGTAGGGCTGGGTCTGCCAAGGCCATCCCAGGCATATCTAGGATGGACACTGTGAGGGAGAATTCTGCTTTCAGTACAGAAATCAAGCAATTCATAGACTTGAGACAGGGCCTATGAGATAGCAATTTGCTTCTGCTGCAAGTACATTGGAATAATATTCAGTTATTTGCATGAAGAGAAATGCCATCCAAATTGGCAAATATTCACATTTCCATCATTCCATCAGAGACATGAGCTGTGAGATCTTCCATAAACATTCACAAGTTAGATACAGAGCAAAGCTATCATACTAAATAAAGGAGATTTCAACTCTTCCAGTAGGCTTCCTTCACCTTGGAACCTTCTGGAGGTTGAAGGCAGGAAGAAAACAAACACTTTGGAAGTTGCTTCTAATGCTCAGTGAAATACTGTTCAAGCATTGTTCTTAGTTTTTGCAGTTGCAGATATTATTCTTTCTTTTCCTTGGACAAATCAGGCCACAGCAAGGTGGAGGGTAGCAGAGGGTGGGATTTAAACAAGTCCTTAGAATTCTCTGGAAGGATAATATTGCCCAGAGCATCCCTCACAAGGTGGAGATGCAAAATTCTGGAGTGCTGCCCCTGCATGGGATTGCTGAATCTCTAGAAGCCACGGCTGGGCTTTCTCAGGGGACAGCCTTGCCCAAATCCAGCTGACATTTACTGATATATGCAGATTGTCCTTTCCTGGGCAAGCTCAACACACCCTGCCCCTTAGCAAACCCTGCCCCTCCTGAAACAGCAGCAATAATTAGCTGGCAGCTGTGCTACCACAGCTGCATTCCCTGGTCTGTTCTACAGATGTTAGCTAGCACACACTGGGAGGTTTTGCTGAACAAGTGCACTATACAACACAAATAATCATAAAAAGGGGAGGCACCACCTGTGACAGCCATTTCAGTGATTGTGTCCCTTGATGCTGGGCCATTCATGTTCTTGCCATGTGAAAACAGTGAAAATGCAGTTTTTCCTCAGCCATGACATAGCACCCTCCATCACAATTGCCTCTGCATTTTGCTTCTCTCCATGTATGCAACACCAAAGAGTGTTGCAGCCTGACTTCTCTCTTATTTTTTCTTGTTACTATGGCCAAGCACATAATTTTCTTGGGCACTCCTTTGAAAACCCTTCAAGCAATTCTGAAGCAGAGTCCAGCATGTCTCACCAAGGCTACTGGCAGCTAAAAGTGCTTCTTGTGAGGATTTCTGATCTCTGGAAAAGTCTGAGTCACTAGCTGAAGGAGGGAAAGCTGCACTGATGGAGAATGCCCAGATGAACTCCACTTCAGTCACTGTGGTTCCAGATTGTAGGACTCTCAGGAAATGATTTATACCCATTAACAAGGTTACTCTAGAATAAGACAACAGATTGTTGGTTCTGTGCAACAGCACAATAAAGGTTACATTGACCAGGTGAGCAGCTGTGGATTATTAATGCCTAATTATCAATTACAGGGCTGCAAATCCTCTGATTCCAACCTTGCTGTGACGCAGCTCCATGGTACCCCTGTGAGCACAGTGGATGAGCTCTGCCCTGGCTGGCACTCTGGCTCTCTTCTTCACTGGCAGTGGAGACTGGGGAGGATTTATGACAAGGATTTATGGCTCCTAGAGGTTCTGACCCAATGAACCATTTAACATGTGTGGAGACAAAAAAGAACCTGCAGGGTCAGCAGGGACAGCGCGTGTAGTCCCTGTGCTCCCCACCCCCAAGCTGGAGCACAGGGAAGGCAGAGGGGCAGAGTGACCTGCAGAACAGGTCACTTCAATCTCCTGCCAAAACCTGAAGGGAAAGCTCACACAGGAACTGAACTGTAAATATGCAGTTACAAATGTGATTTATCCTTCTGCTTCCTCTGTGTGTGTGAGCACCAGCACATTGTGGTCCCAGCTGCTCTCTCTCTCATGCAAAGGAGTTCAAAGCTGTAGTCAGGATGGAGACAAACTGATGGTGATGATGAAAATAGCTAATAACTTTTTAATTATTTTTGAGGCTGATATGAATACGAGGTTAAAACTACAAATTTTTTCAGACTGATGAAAGAAGGGAACACACGTGGCAGAGGCATTGCTTGTCTCTGGTGGTTGAGGGGTTGGCACAGCTGGGCTCACAGCCTGGTGCACAGAGCCTGGTGAGAGTTTGAAAAAGCACTGGGGTCAGTCAGAGAGTCACAGAATGGTTTGGGTTGGAAGGGGGCTTAGGCCCCATCTCCTTCCCATGGGCAGGAACACGTTGCACTGGACCAGGCTGCTCAGAGCCCCATCCAACCTGGCCTTGAGCACTTCCAGGATGGGGCAGCCACAGCTTCTCTGGGCACCAGTTCCAGCAGTTATTTATAAAGGGCAGCTTTTATCCCACTCTCCTCACTGGACAGCTTTAGGCAGAGCCTTCACTCTCCCCCTGCCAGTGCATCCTGCTCACAAACAGCCCTGTGTCAAATGTTGTGCTTTGTGTAGAGTTTCTTACAAATCTCACCACCTGAAAAAAACAAGATGTGCTGCTGACCCACAAAATCTTATCAGCTCTGCCCTGAAACCATGCCACGGTGGGAAGTTTGTTGTTGACTTCCTATGGCAAAGCCATCACTGGGGTTTGCTCTGCCAGGACTTTGTTAGGACAGAGGGAACTTGTATTGTTTCAGGAATTGCAAACCTGTTCTCTGAGCCAGGTGTGTCTGGTGTTCCATGAAAAGAGTTGGGCTTTAAATAAGAAATGGGTTTTTTCAGAACACAGTCCTTGAATGAAACCAATTTTGAAATTTGTTTTTGAAAATCTACACCTTCAGTAATTATAAATAAAGGGAAAACAGGCCTCAAAAACTTTCAGAAAACTTAAAAAATAGTGATTATTTGCACAGACTCATGAGTAGAACATCTTGTTGCTGGCTGTACAAACTCAAGCACTCAAAGCCAGTGCCTGGTGAAAATGAGCACTTGAGTGAAATTCTAAACCACTCTTAAACAGCTCTATTGGATTGAAAGATAAAACTCACTGTCCACAGTGTGCTACTCATCTGAAAAAGGAACTTACTGGGCATCTTAACCAACTGTGCACAATTATCTTGAAACAAGCAATCATTTCTCCTTAAGCTTTGATATTTTGCTGGAATTTTGTAAAAGTAATAAAGACAAAAAGCTTAACAGTAAACAAACAGCTTATCAGTGGTAAGGAGGAGTCTTTCTAATGATAACCCAGATATTTTCTGTTTGATTTATACAATCACAAATTTTAGCTGATCATATACGTTGTTATTTGAAATTGTCAGCTTTAGAGGGTATCCAGTAACTTCTACAGTTCATTGATAAATGTGTTAACTGATACTTTCCACTAAACATTTTTCAGAAGAAAGGCAGACCCCAGTACCAAGATACAAATAATGCATGAAAGAAAACCAGTGAACTCTAAATCTAATTTAAGGCCACTTTGCCATTAAGGCACTCACTTCAGCTGTATGAGAGAAGGGTTTGTCACGTGGGATGACGGGATGACGTGCTCCTTATTTTTCTCTCTCTCACTCATTGGGTATGTGAACAAACCTGTCCCTGTGCCTGCAGTCACACACCCTACCCCAGGCAAAAACCTGTAGGATGTTCCCAGGAGGAAAGCTCAGCTCCCAGCACTAAAGTTCACACTGGTGTGGTGCCAGCCCTGCCCCTAACAGGAAAGGGAGATGCTGCAGGAACATCTCCTGCCCCATTGCCAAACCCAGGGATGCATCACACACTTCCCAGGAGCTGGCCCCAGGGGACAGGTGTGACCACACACCTTCCTCCTGTTTTGGCAGGCTCTGGAAATGGTGGTGCTAACAGAAAAAGAGCAAATGTCAACAGGGCAACAATTCAGGCAGTTAGGAAAATCTAGAAGCACATCCAAAGAACGGTTATAAAAACATTATTTGATATTATGTTAGTTTACCTGCAGAGGAGCTATGATATCCTCACTAAACAATACAGGTAAGAAAAATCCTTCTCAACTTGCAGCAATATTTGTGCAAAAGTAATTTTGTGGTGGCATACTTATATCTGTGTAAATGATAGGTCTTGGTGATAAGGGGAAATGAGAGAGAAATGAAACTGTCTCTGTCATTTAAACCTTTTGTGTTTAGATCAGTTCCACAGATCAAACACAGGTTTTGAATACATAACATTGTATTTCCAAATGCTGCTTAGCCCTCAGTTGGATACTTTTTATGTTGGTTGTTTTAAATATTGTCACCTGTGATGGACATTGATTCCTTAAACAAAAGAGTTCTACAAGTACAGATTTCTGCTGCATATTGTTTTTTGAAAAGAATAATTCTCTATGAAAACAACTCACATAAGAAATATGCAGATCAGTGACCCGACTAAATACAGTTTGGAATTTATTTCCTGCAGAGATTGATCTCACAGTCTGTTTGGGAGGACTGAAGCTGCTTCCATGGGGAGTGGTTACACAAAATGCTAACAATGAAATCAAATTAATTATTAACATTAAAAATTTAAATGATATTATATATACTTTTTAATCTTCACGTAAACGTCATCAGCACTTGGATTTGGAGAGGAGTTTTAAGTCATTGATATTGGTGTTTATAAGCTTGATCCTGGCTCAAATAAATTTTCTGTAAAGCTCCATTTAATTTGCTTCAAGACATTATATATTTGCACGAATTTAGAAGGAGCAATTGGAAGGCTGGGCAGAGTCATGTACTGATGGGAATGTGTGAACCTGGTGATGAACATGGCATCAGCAAAGCTGGACATTTCTCACTTTTCACAGAAGTCCAGACAAATTTCCCACTGATTCTCACCTCAGACAACCCCAAACCATCACACACCACTCACACCTGGAGCTGCTCCTCAATGAGAGCAGGGAGGGGACCTGAACCCCACCTACAGTTTCAATATCACCTTTGCCTAGTGTGGTGTCACAGCAATATTGACAGTTCACAGTCTTTGTGGATACTCCATTGCAGTGTCTTTTGGCCTCCTATAACTATATGGGAGATATTTCAACACCACTTCAGCAAAGGTTTCTATAAAAACCCAAGGTCTCAGGAGAGAGAAACGAGAGGAAAATTAAATGAGAAATGGAGGAAAAGTTGTGATACTGATGGCAGATGTGCAGCTGCTTTAGAAAGGATGTGTTTAGAGGTGTTCATCAAATGTATTACGCCAAAATATTCCTCCAGAAAAAGTAAGAAGGCAGCAATCCAGGGCCAAGAGACAATTAAGGATATTCTGTTTAAATACTAATCTGGGTTAAGACAGCAGTGTGAACTCCTGAGTGGTGGTGCAGCAGCACCAGCATACCTGTTTGTCAGAGGCCCTATGAAGGGGTTGGTCATCAGCTGCACTGTTGCTTTGGAGGCAAACAAGAGACCCACTCGGACGTTTTCATTCAGCAGCTCCTTGTCATCCTTGGGGCAGTCAGAGGGGGAAGGAGTCACCCTGACCACCATTTGTTCTGTCTGGGTCTGCTGCAGCTCCCCGGGCTGTGTCTTGTCAGACTCGTTTCCAGTGACCATGGTGGAATTGTCGTAGTAGGAGAAGATGCTCTGAAAATTGTCCATCGTTGCTGAGGGGAGGTTAGGCTTAGTGGTCTGGATTTCTGTGGCATTTTTCTCGTGTTCGATGCTGTAAAGGTAACTGGGAATTATTGGCACTGGAAAAACAAATAGAATACATTGGCATCTTACTATCAGGTTATTTGTAAATGGAATCACCAAGTTGTCTTGCTTGCTTTGCCATTGGTCAGGAAATGCAAGGCTTTCCCACAGAGCACATTCAGAAACACAGAACTGAAAGAGAAATTTGCTCATGGGAAAAAACACACCCATAACTCAGAAGTGAAGTTCAAAACAAAAAGTTCATTTACATTATTCTTTATTTTTTGCCAGTTTTCATAAGATTTCCGTAAGTTTTTCTATACATACATCATTAAACAAAATATTAGAAGTATCAAAACCTGTGTCTGAAGCCTCTTTGTTGCATGTGGATGCACAAGTCCTTTAATTAAGCTGTGAAAGTATGAATAATGAGAAGAGCATTGGAATGATTATTAAAACAAAATATAAAAAATACAATAAAAAAAATTCTAAAATAAACCACAAAAATATTGATAGGTACCAGCCATAAGAAGGAAAAAAAGGTAACAGACCTATATCAAGGAATCAGAACTAATATATTGATATTGGCATGTCTCGTTTAAAAATTTACATTGAAAAGATCATCCAAAAGGAACCATGTCTACATGTTTTAGGGTCTTAAATGTCATTTAATTGCATTAATATGTATCTCAGACATTAGGATTTCAGAGTCTGTAAAAACAGATGTCAGGTTCATTCATTTTAATACAAGTGATAGGATCATCCATTCCCATCTTGCATTTCACCCTGAAAAAGCCCAGCCTCTCAAGTCTGCAAACTACAATAATTTCAGGGACTCCTATCATACATATTGCTAAACATGTAATTAAATATTAATAATTTTATAAGGAAATATATTAATGTTTAAAAAAATTACAAAATCAACCTGTGAAAGATAGAATTTTTTTAAGTTCTACCTTGTGGCATCAAATTTTAAGTTGAAACTACTTCAAGAAATTCAGGAGCCTGATTCAGAAGCTGTGTCTGCAGCATCACCTGGGAGCTGGCTCTGCACAGACCGAGTCACTTCCAGGAGAACCATGAGCCCTCATGTGTGCTGGTGTGCACATCCACGAGCCACTGGTTTCCCTGGACCATTTCCTTTCAATTCATATAAACATTTGAGTAGTAGGAGTTCTAAGTCTACCAGTGAAAAATATTCAATTGTTTTATTTGAGTAGATTTTTGAATCTTGACACTGTGCCACTGAAGCTATTAAAAGTTGGATCTTAGACTTCGATCAAAACTTGTATTATTTTATTAAACTAACTCATGCAATCGCTTTTCTTGAAAGTGACTTAGATAGTTTTCTTATTAACCTATCATTTTAAGACCGATGTGGGGTAAGCAGGAGCTATCACAAGGAAACAGGCATCTCCAATGTTATCTAGCCTGTTGTTTCTGTTGCATGACCACAGGAGAAAAAAAGATGATGAGCTAAAAATACTGTTATCTGTCGTTCTAAGAAGTATTAGTGGCGTTTAGCAGGAAAAAAAAAAAAAAAAAAAAAAAAAAAGAGAGAGAGAGAGAGAAAGAAAGGAGTTATTAAGACCTCTTTATACCATTCCTTATCTTGCAATTAACATGGAAATAAAGCAAGACTTTGATGTCCACGGCGGCGCGTTTGCAATGCCTGGAATATAATTCGTGGTTAAAAACAAAAATAAATTAACCAGTGTTTGAAAACGTTGTGTTTGAGAGCATCAATCAGGCATTCAGGGAGCGCATCTGCCGCCGGCGATCTCTCCTGGCAGAAACCGAGCCCGTTTTACCTACCGACCACGGTGAGCAGCATGTTGTCCAGCAGCAGCGCGATGAAGACGATGAGCAGGATGAGCCGGCGGGACTGGCGGCTCTCCCGCAGCCAGCGGAGCAGCCCGAGCTCGCCCCAAGCCATGCTCCGGCCCGGCTGCGGACACCCCAGGGCGGCGGGGCCGCGGGGGC
>VZTB01014850.1:0-16728 GCA_013397245.1 Thryothorus ludovicianus | reverse complement strand
ATGTGCCAGAACCTCTGTGCGCCCAGGGGAATGTGCCAGAACCTCTGTGAGCCCAGGGGGATGTGCCAGAACAGGAGCAGGGTGGGGAAAAGTCGCTGCTCAGACATCGGAGCTCATCAACGCAGCCTTTGGCGAGCCACGCGAAGCAAAGGCTTAAAATTAGGAATGTCACAGAATCATAGAATATCGAAAGGCCCCCACCAGGATCATCGAGTCCAACTCCCAGCCCTGCGCAGGACACCCCAAGAATCCCACCATGTGCCTGAGAGCGTTGTCCAAACATTTCTTGAGCTCAGGCAGTCTCGGTGCTGTGCCCACCGTCCTGGGGAGCCCGAGTGCCCAAGCACCGGAGAAAAATTTCCTCCTGATATCCAATCTAAACCTCCCCTAATTCAGCTTCATGCCTTTCCTTGAGTCCTGTGACTGATGGTGAGAGGGCAGAGATCAGTATTTGCCCCTCAGCTTCTCCTCATGAGGTTGTTAATAGACCACAATGAGGTCTCCCCTCTATTTTTTTTTGTCTTCTCTTCATGGCATTCCAAGTGCTTGACTCAGTCTTATCAATTCCTTCTCAATTTATATTTAAAAAGAGGTTAATCACATTGAACTGGCCAAGAAACACATTCTAACAAAGATTTCCACTTTTGAAAAGCTCTTGTCTTTCATATCACATAACACACTACTTTCTTTTAGTCACCAAATACTGAACTTTGTGAACTGTTCTTTGCTTTACAGAGCTTCACTTTTGGAAAAACCCACTGAACAGGAAGGAAGTCTCTCCAGGAGCTCAGTAGCCCCAGATCCAAATATCATGCTGGAGATAAGGACATCATCACTACACTGGTCGTTTATTTCTGTAGCTACATTGCCTGCAGTGCATTTTAATCAGTTTACTGGTTTCCATCTTTGGTGTGATGTGATTTCATTGCTGATGCAGGTTTCTTAGGAAAGTGCTCAAACTTCTGCTGTAGTGCTGCAAACAACCAGATTGAGAACAAAAGACATTTACAAGGGAATTCTGCCAATGTCAGTTACAGTAGGAGATAAATGTTTATGGTCTAAATTGTTCTCTTAGATCTTAACCCATCTCTGGGTGAAGTTTAACAGGTCATGGGAAAGAGAGTAAATTTTCAGGGCAGTGGGTTATTTGCTATACACAGATTTTTCAGGAAAGAATGAAAAGTAGGAGAGGATCTGCTGACATCTCAGCACCCTTTCGTTTGCATGCAGGTAGTTTTGATTTTATTTGATATGCCCACCATGTATTATTTCTATATAGAACCTATTTTGTCAGCACAGGACAAGTATCACATAAGGCTATTAAGATATTATTGATTCTTGAATGATGGCTTATAAATGGTTTGGGGTTTTCAAACTTTGTTAACCAGAAGCTTCAGGAGCTGAACACATTCACATTTGAAGTTAAATTCTCAAAACAAGACTTCTGTATCCAGAGGAAATACAAAAATATAATTGACTGGTCCTGACCAAGAAGAAATGTTTCATCTTTCGAGTGTCAGATACTGAAGGCACTTAGTCAAAAAATGACATTATTTAGTTGACAACTTACATGGATTGCAGCAAGGGGAGGGGGAGCACCAGCTCTGGTCAGCAGCAGAAGTAGGTTTAATATGGAATTCATGTCAGTAGAATGTCAATAGCAATATTTTACCAGGAAAATGTGGGCATGGGTATTTTGTATTCCCAACAGTTCACAGGAGAGCGGATCGAAAGCAATTCTGTTGTTTTGTCACCTGTCAAAAAGCAGATGTGGGGAGAAATAAGATGTTTTTCTAAGCATTCCTGAAGAGGGACATGACTGTAGAAACAATTCATTTCTATCTCTCGGCATCAGTGACATGACAGGGACATGACTTCCCTTCATCCACATCGGTGACATGACTTCCCTTCCTCCTGCCTCCTCTCTCAGTCCTTTCTTCTGGAGTATTTCTCCTCCTCATCCCTCTCCTGCTGTGGTGCTACAACACACTGACAATGTCTGCTCACTTTGCTGGACTTTTACATCACTCCCCTTTCCTACTGTCCTGGCTTCTCTTGCCTTCACTAATTGTTTGATAAATAATGCTGAAATATGAATGCAGAATCGTGCCTGTGCTATTAGCACAGACAGAAGAGCACCCACAGACATTCATTGCATGTGAAGATGCCTGTTGGTACAGGGATGCTTTTGCTTTACCAATCCAGCTGATGGAATTGTGGTCACCCCCAGGCAGGGAGCAGGGCAGGTTTGTTGCTCTGCAGGTGTGAACTGCATTCAGGCAAAAAATCATTCCTTCACTAATTTCCATTTGTCTATAATCATTCATCTCTGTGTCTACTGAAGAACAAGCAGAAAAGGAACAGAGCCACAGCCAAACCAGCTGTTGATGATTTTAAATTTTTTACTATTCTGTAATTTTTAATTAAGATTGGTCAAAAAGAGAGTGAAGAAAAGCCAGGGAGCTTTTTCTTCCAGTTGTGATTTTAACTTTTAACAGAGCAGAGGAGCAAAAATGCTCAAAAATGCTTTCATGCTTTGAAAAATGCTGGTTAACTCTATCTCTTTTGCTAAATCTCTACTTTTTTATTTGTTTTGACTTCTTTAACTATGCACGTGCTTATTAGACCATATTTAATAATGTGATCACTTTATTAATTATAATAAGAAATTAATGTGAAATAAACTTCTAGCAAGAAAATTTCAAAACAAATAAACCCTGAAATCAGTTCCAAAAGCATATATTTATTTAGAAACAAAAATTTTCAGGACTTACAGATCCTTCCCATCCCTGGGAGTGTTCAAGGCTGGGTTGGATGGGACTTGGAGCAATCTGGTCAAGGGGAAGGTGTCCCGTTGGAATTAGATAATCTTTAAGACTCTTTCCAACCAAAAGCATTCCATGATTCCATTGCAAGAACCAGGGAAAGTGGAATTTTGCCCATTTGCCTACAGGTTCCTTAAATGTTGAAATTTAGAAAAAAACCACTCCTGGTTTTCAGAATCCAGTCTGAGAAGTGTGCTACCTTGCTGGCTTCTTTGGGAAAAGTAATCCCTTTTAAAGCTGTCTCCTTTTAAGATTTACATTTATTTTTAGTGCTTGGAGTTTTAATTTGCAATACTTCATAATTAACTTAGCTTTCTGCATGAATTAATCATTTGCAGTTATTGCTGCTAGGGAAAATTCCTGCTATAAATAATTCTCACAGTTTAAGTTGGGAGGCATACCTGGCAGCTTATGTTTTACTAATAACAAGTAATACACTTAGTCAGCTTTTTCATCCTTTGCAGCTCTTTCCAGACTTTTTTTGCCCTCTGTGCCCCACAGTCATGCTGCTAATTACTCTGCAGTGAGACTGTGGTAGTTAGTTCCACTGAATAATGCATCTCCTCCTCTCCAGGCACAGAGGGTGTGCATTATATTTCAATCTGCAGAAATTATAACCTGCAGAAAATGCATGTGTGAATGTGTATTTCTATATATACAACGACTCACTATGGCTTGTAATGTTCAGAGGAGAGAGAAAAAAAAAAGCAGAAATTTTGCTTTTAAGAGAATCTTTTACCAATTCACCAAAAATGCTAAACATTTATTTGGCTGTACAGCTGTGTGGGGGATTCCCAGGTCTGACATGCTCTGAGGGGGAAATTTTTAAAGCTGGAAAGGCTCAGGGTAGAGAAGTGGGGTGTGAGAGAAGAAGACAGATTGAAAAGCTCCTGTGCCTCTGCTAAAAAGGAGTAAAATATCACTTATTCTCCTTTGAATGGAAACAACAAAATTAATTTAAATGTCAGAATACAGGGCAGACTCTTCCCCATCCACCAAGAAACTATTCAGGAGGTTCTTACAGATGTAGGAAAGCTGTGGTGGAAGAGTAGGTGAAAATATGAACATAAATGCTTTGTTATGATGCTTTTGGAAGACCAGAAATGTATATACATGTTATGGATAAATCCTGGACTTCTATACATAATGGCATAGGCTGTCTATATGCACTAAATAATTTAACCTGTTAAAAAGTAAAGGTTTTCAAGTCAGGGCACTTGCTCCAAAATATCGTTCACCTGCACTCTTGGCCCAAAATAGTAGTAGCAGTCTGAGATGGTGTTCCTTAGGTTTGCTTTGTACAATTCACACTGAAAACAAATCAAAAAATACAATATTGTGAGAGTGTCAGTGAAGGTCTGAAATTTTCAATGTGTTTCAAATTTAGGAAATTGTATTCTACAGTAAAACATCTCTAAAATTAATTTTTTAAACTGCTTTGCTATCCACATTGGAAAAAGGCATTTGTCAATTCTGGACTTGGGGAACAGCTTGAGTAGAAAAACACCACATAACTCTGCTCCCTGTCTAAACCCCCGAAGAAAACACATCACCTGAGATGCTTAAATGAGTTACAGCATGAAAAGAGTGTTTAGGTATGGATGGGAAAATGTTTGTCTACATATGTACATGGCAGCTAAAGCAAAGACAGAATAAACACCATGAATGCTTCACCAGTAACAGTGGTTTCCTGGTATGCCAGGTATATCCTCACCTTTTGGACTTGCTTGAAAATGTAACATAAGTTTTATTTTTAAATTTAATTTAAATTTAATTTAAATTCAAGAACCAGGAGACAGGAGAGGAAGGAGTGGCAGTCCCCTTCCATCCCACACCCTTAAACATCATCATTTCTCTGCTGGCTTTTTGCACCCAGAATATTTTCCATTCCTGAGAGCAAACGTTGCCAAGATCTGCATGAGGCAGAGGGTTTGATGTGTCCCAGGAGAACCATCCTGCTGCAGGATGGCCAGGGAAGCTATTTTTAGCATTTCCATGGCAGATTTTGTCTGAGGACTCTGGTGTCACTGACCACAGGTTAGTGATGGAGGGATCTGGCTCTGACATGTTGCACCTGACAAGAAAAGAGGCTCTGCCAAGCACATAAAAAGCTGGAAAATAACTAGGCAGAATAATACCTTCTTGTGTCTGTTCTTTCTGAGCTGCTTTTCCTTTTGGAGTGAACACAGCCCTGAGGCCTCTCTTAGCTCTGTGATCAATGGGAAGAAATGCTAGCCTCAGTTTTACAAACCTAATTATTTTCTTCAGAAATCTGTCTGAAACTAGAAAGCCTCTGACCAAAAAAAATAAATAAAATCCTTCTTATCCCTGGAGCTCAGAGGAATCCAGTCATTGCAAGTGAATTGTGTTTATATTGACTGCTTACATGTCTTTTGAAACTGGTGTCTCCTGATGGCTCTGCAAGAAAACACAGTCCCCTCCAGGCAAAAGCTGTGAACTCCTTTTATTAAGAAAAATGTTTAGCAGTTTGACTTTGTATTTACAGACACATGTACATAAAGGGATGTGTGTGTCTAGGAACTGTTATTCAGGTAATGGTGCACAACCCACCCACCCTGGGAATTCTTGTGGAGCCACTCCTTGTTCTTTAACACAGTTTTAGTGCAGTTGCCTTTAAGAATGTTAAACCAAGCTGTAACTTTGTCTTTTTAAAGGGCAAGTTAAGTGTCAATAAAATAAAATAAGGTTCATCTGCCATTTTAAAGAATTATGACAGTAGAGTCCCTCAAATACACCATCAGTTGCCTTAGTTAATTAACATTTAAGTGCAAATCTCATCCATCATGGAAAGTGAATCCACTCTAAAATCCTTGAATTGCCTGCCAGACCTACATCTAAATGTATTATCCTGGAATAAACCCTGTGGAAAATTCATAATGAAAAACAAGCCAACCACCCCGAGCAGGTGTGACCTGCAGGCTGCTGAATACTGTGATTGCTTCCCACAGATTATAATTTTAGCAACACCTGGGCTGAATGTGCTGTGCTGATGCAGCAGCTTCATGGGTCCTAATGAAATAATTATGGGATAAGAGCACAAAGAAACATTCAGAGCTTGCAAGAAAACAAACAACTGTAACGCAGGAACAAAGATACTAGATCAGCTGGGGGACAAAAAGCTTTTGTTTGTATTGCTGGCATAAATTAAATCTCTTCAGAACTTTATGCAATATGTTAGATATAAGTGCAGTCAATGAGAAATGTTAACTGCCTGGTCTGGAGAAAATCACATTAGTTTTATAGGGCAGGGCCTTACATGAAATATCCTGGTCTTACAGGAAAGATGGGAAAGTGGAAGAGGTTTCTGCCACCCTTCCTTCATCTGCAAGAGGAGCAACCCCAGACAAAGCTAAGAAGTCAATGCCTTTTTCTTTTGGTAGGTGATAGAGGTCAAGTTGATTGGTGAAACATACCAAGAAATAAATATAATCAAAATAAAATGCGCGAGAGCCTCTGAAATATCTGAAGGTTAAAAATTGACATTGAACAGTTCTGAATCCTTGCAAAATTCAGTTCTGAGATTGTTTGAATAATGCAATAGAAGTCAGTGAAATGTGGGGCGCATGAGTTGTACCTCTCAGCCACAAAAAATTCACTCAGGATCTCCTGGGACACCCAGAAGCATCCATGGGCTTGCTCCCTCACCCACTGCTAATGGATGAAATTCAGAGATTTCTACTCACACGTACTGCCTCTGACTTCAAGATGTGACTTTGCAGGACTGGATCTAAAATGCCTCAGCAATATTTAAGTAAAAAAAAAAAAACCACAAAAAAAAACCCAAGCTTTCTGAACTGTTCTCTCTTGTATAACTTTTAATAAGAAATTATATTTCTCTGAAATAGCTGTTTTAGAATCAATAAAGAAATACTAAGTTTATACCTTACATGAGCTTGTTGAATCCATAAAAATATGAGTTACAATCTAAAGTGACTGAGACCCTTTGCTTCAACAAACCAGTCACAATCTCTTAGATACCAGCACACTCAACTGGAAATGCTGCAGTAAATTTCTTCTGCCAAATTCCTTTCTAAAGATCCTAATTGATTTTCTTCCACCAATAGTGCTTGTGGTTTTACGCTGGTTTTTAACAGGAGATTTTTTTTTTTTGTCCATTGGACCATACAATCTTCACATGAGTCTAAACACACTTGGAAAAATAGGAAGCCCTGCCTGGGAGTATAAATTGCACTGCTGTGCTTAGTCACAAATTGCTGAGCACAATGAGATTTTACAATAAACCAGAAATGTCTGTGTTTTGTTGTGTCAATAAATGTTCCAGTGATGCTCTTAAAGACAATAAATTACTGGTAATGGAACACTATCCCCAGCATGTAGAAGTCATTTTCCACTTCCAGACATTCTCAGATTAGGTTTAAATTGCTATTAGAAAATCCTAAATGTGTTTGGTTGAAGAAAATCTTTTTAATGCCTAGAAATAATCTGGCAGTGGCTGGCTAGAGCAGAGTTGGCAAGAGTATTCCTGGGGAGAACAGTTTACACATATGGAAGGGAACTTGGCTCCAGCAAATCCCTACCACTCACAGAGGAACAATACACAGAGATTTCAGAGCCTGTAATTTTTTGCAGCTGCTCAGCTGAAGGGAAACCATGTCAGTGCTAAGGAAATCATTGTGGGGGACTGAGTTTAGAATATGGGTGTAAGTCCTGGTCTGGGCTGAACTTGGCAGAAATATCTTCATGATGTTTGTTCTCCAAAAGCCTTGGAGGTGGCAGAAGTCAGCAATGGGAAGCAGGGCAGGATGGAAGGCAAGCAGGGAAAGGAAAGAATCATCAGTGAAGGAAGCAGCAGGAAACAGAAGTCTGGTGTAGAACCATTTGTTTTTTTGTGAGTAGAGCTGTGGGTTTCCCTGAGGATCCCCTGAAATCCATGGTGTATTTATCACCAGCGTTCATGGGCTTGTGGTGTGTGCAGCCCGGGCCTGAAGGTGCAAATCCTGGGATTTTTACACACCCTCTTTTCTTCAACACTGGCTTTAGCAATAGAAAATCAAAGTAGGACAACCCCCTGCCCCCTTTCATTTGCCTTATCAATGGCTGCAATACTAAAGCCCAGAAAAGTGTGTGTATTTGTAAGTGTAACAACTGTGAACAACTTTCAAGAGTGCCACAGTCGTTGTGGTCCTACACTGAAAAATAAAGAGCTCCCTACACATGCATAGCACTAAGAGGAACTTCTGCATTGACTTTCTGAGTTTTTTCAGAAACAAATCCACCAGGGATTGAGAAGGAATTTTCAGAGGGACTAATTAGCTTCATGCTCTATGAGAAATATCACTGCTAAACTCAGACTCTGCTGGACTGCACTGCACCATCTCCCACACTAATGACCCAAAAACGTGGGGGAAATTATTCTGGCTAGATCAATGCATTCAAATTCAAAATTACATTTCCCTTAGCATAAAGCCTGCTTTATTTCATATTTTATTTTGCTTTGTAGAACCCTGAAATGAAAGAAGAATAAATCGATGTTATTAATGGATATATTTCCATTAGTTACAGCAGGGCTTGCCCATAGATGTGATGTATGGCCTGTGCTATGTAAGTTAAAAATCAAGCTTACTTTTTATTGTCAGGAGCCATGAAAACTGGCTGTGCTCCCTCCTGTTTTCTGTCAGTGTTTCAAGCTTTTGTGAGCTTTGTGTTGCTTAATGTGATGGATAATTTTGTGTAGTATGTGCAGGGGTTCATGAGTCTGGACATGTAATGTCACATTGATGTATAAACACACCTATTTATATGTAGGTGTGGATACAATATATTAATAAACTGAGCTCTGTGGTTTTGTTTTCAATCCTACTTTAAAAAAAACTGTATAATGTATGCATTGCAACTGGACATTTGTATTGCAGCATATTTGACTGAGCTTTTCCTGGTGTCTTTATGACATTTTCTAAAGGAACACAACAAGTAAAAGCATGGAGCTGTGTTAAATGCATTCAGAAAAAGAGGAAACAAATGTGAGCCAGAAGGCTCCAAGCAGTGAAGAAAGTTCTGGTCATCGATGAACTTGCTGCATATTTTCATATAAGATTCCAATTTTAAGGCTCAAAACTTTCCTGGTGTGTTAGGCCTGCTGATAGTGACAGCTTCCCAGAGCCACAGGAGTCCATGAACCCTCAATGGTACAAGGGCCAGAGGATTTCCATGGATCCTCCAGGGCAAAGCAGCTCAATACAATACCTCTCTACACCCATACTTTCTCAGATGCCTTCATTTTTTGCCATTTCATCCAAGTAACACAACGGAGGAGCAAAGCTGCCCTGGTGTCAGATGGTTAAAAACCCAGGAATTTACAGATACAATGGCAAGGAATCTGGACTGGCTGTGTCTGGTGTGTGGAAAGGGAGGTGTGTAGGTGAGGAGCATGTGGGCTCGAGGAGCAAAATGCCATCAGCTTTCACACAGGTGAGAAAAGAGATCAGCAAGGGCTCCCCTGGAGCAGCTCTCAGGTGAGACCCCACTCAGTCATTGAGAGCCACTGATCAGCACCAATCTCCCTCACAGGGTCCAGGGAGAGAGTGAATTTTGGTGTTAATATATAAAAGATATTTTATATATATATATAATAGAGCCATTCTTGAATCAAAAGATGCATTTTTTAAACTGAGAATCCATGAACTGTGAAACTAAGCTGAAGCCAGAGCTCTCCCTGAAAGCATTAAAAAGGCTTAGTTTGGCAACAAGAGATTTTTTTTTCTTTAATACAGTAGAATGCGACACAATGGATAAGATCACAGAAGCCATGAAACTGAAAAATGTGATTTGCTGAACACTGCATTTAAAAACCTTCAGTATGTCCATCTTTATCCAGGGACCAGCTGTGAGCAAGAGAGTATTTCTGCAAAGGGAGTGAAGGGATTCCTCTATGCATGACATCAAATGTATTAAATTTTCACTACATAACAATTTTGCCTTTCTGAAAACGAAAGAGAACTTACGTAAAATCAGGATTCTGTGACATGGAGTATCTTCTTTGTCATACAAACCTGGCTTTATGCAACTTTTTCTAACCTATATAGTTTTATACCATTTTCCCTTCTATTTTCCTGTGTAAACAAAGCCAATCACACATGAAATACTTGGGGACAGCTTTTCCACAGTCACAAATCCTTCTCGCCCCTCTGCTTTGCACAGCAGCTCGCTGCATCTGGTGTTTTGATCCAGGGCAGGTCAGCTAATCCTTGTGAAACTAAAACATTTTAGGGGAGGGAAATTCCACAGTGAGATGTTCAGATCTGACAAACGTTTAGCATGCTACGTGTGAGATTTGAGTGGAAGTGGTCAAAGGCACCAGGGCTGAGTGGGGCAGAGGGGCTCCACCTGCCTGGCTCTCTATCAGATTAAACATCCTCATTTTCCACTCACCAGATCTCCCCTGCAGGAAGAGTCAGTCACTGTCAATATTTATAAAGCCCAAAGAGACCTCCTCACTGTAGGGTGAAAAGTGTTCCCATCATTATGAGTTTCCAGCTCTTCAGTGACGTTTGATGAAATCATATTAAAGGTAATTATATTTGAGGGTTGCATGTCTAAGTTTTAATGAGCCTTTATAGTTATTCATAATCTGATTTCTTCACTTTCATTTTCCAAAGGTTTGTTAGCTTCATTCAGCTAAATTAAGGGAGAACTATGCTCATAGCCTCTTCCCTTCAATTTTCTTGATTTTTAGCTTCTAGAGACTCCCATCAAATGTGAGAAGTTATGGACAAGAATAGCTTTATGAATAATAAATAATCCCAGGTTTACAGGCTACAGTTTCTCGGGTTTTATTAAGGAAATTCTTACATAAAGAAAGAGAGTTTTGTGTTTTCAGAAGTGACTGCAGTTAGTGGAATGAAACCCAGGCACTACAGATGCTTCATACCAGAATTATATTGAGATTTAAAGCAGAGATCTCATTTTGACCACATATTCTGGATTGAAAGGGAAATGGACTGAGCACCACACTGACTTGTACTAAAGATTAATATCTTCTCTGGTTTAGTTCATTATTTAAAGCCCTGACATGGGGAAAGGGCTCTGGATTTTAACAGAAGAGCATATCTTCATTCATTTTTTCCTTCTCTTTTTGTACCTTTTCCATGAGGAATCCAGGTAAGATATATCCACTGAAAGCTGAAAATTATATCCGTAACCATAATTATAATTAACTACCTAGATTGGCTGCAGTAAAGAAGGTGAAGAAGTGATGAAGGTGCCAGTTGGTTTCTGTGTAATGATGTGTTTCCCAATAACTTTTCCTGATTTCTGATAAAAATCCTTTTCAGGGAAAATTAAGTATGCTTTTGAAATTTTAGACTATGAAGAATCATCAAAAGGAAAAGCTTCTGATAAGAACTATGAAGCACCAAAGTATTAACAGAGAACAGTTTTTCAACATTGCATATCTGTAACTGATTAATTTTCTGAAATAAATCTTCTTAATTTCCTTAATTAAATAATTATTTTTAAAATGTAAAACCTTTTTCCTGTTTTTTCTTAGACTGTCATGTAAGTGTATAGTAGCAGATCCCTCATAACTTTAAGATACAGGCAGTCCAAACCAAGGATCTGAGACTCAAACACCTGTAATCTTCAGGAGTTCTGGAAATTAAAAATTCAAATCTTGATATTTCTAAATAGCCTTTTTTTTTAAAAAAAACTGGACATCTGAATTCTGGGCTGTTCGCAGTCTCAATTTGAATCCAATTGTATCTTGAGCATCTCTAGAATTTCACTTGCAATTAAATACTATGCTTTTCTTTCCATGGGATTTCTCTTTGTAAAAAATAATCAGATACTCCCACTTCCTTGCAAAAAAAATTACCTCTGATTTAGCTCTGCTAGAGCTTGCATCTACATGAAAGGAGGCTTTCCATTGCCTCTATTTTCAAATCACAATATTTGCACAGACTGTCTCTTCACAAGAATAAATAAAAGAGAGAAAGCAAAGCAATAGAAGGAAAATTCGAGGATAAAAGAAATAATTTGCAATCCTAGTGAAGGCAAAGCATCGTGCTAGATCTTTGTTTTTCAGATAACCCAAACCAACTTCAAAGTTAGGCTCTAAAGGCAGGATCAATATCCATAGCAACTAATTGCATTTACTGCACCTGCTGGAAAGTGCAGTGGCTGTGTCCATGAATACCAGAGTAACCAGGCTGCCTTAAATAACAGAGCCTGGCTCAAGGCGTGCCCTTGGGCCCTCTGTGCCAACTTCAGCAACTCCCTGATGTTTTTAATAAATATATTGTCCTTTCTCTTCTGCTGTTCTTGACACCAAAAACGTTCTCCAAAGAAGAATTAAAGAAACTCATCCTCCCTCAGCCCATGATGAGTACAGAAATCCTGGCACAGGTGGCATGTGGAAATTGCTGCCTGCTTGACCTCAGGCAGTGCCACCTCCCCCTTGTACTCCTGCATGCAGCACCCCCTCTGCTGTTTGGGAGTAATTAGATGTCACTCAGGGCAGGCATTGTCTTTACATTATTTAGTTATGTAGTGCATAACAAAAAGGAGTTGCAGCCCTGGGTTGGGCCTACAGGCTCCCTCTGTATCAGAACCATCACATCCATAGGAGTTGCCCTGGGTTGATGCTAAATTGTATCCCCATTCATCTGTTTAGCTCAGAAATAAGTTTTGTACCTTTAAAACTGGATCTGAGAGTGAAGGAGAAGCGGTGCAATGTCTGAGGCTGTTGCTTTTCTAAACATAAAGATCAGAGTTTTCAGCTTTCCCTCACACACAGCCTGTGCTGTCTGCAGTATGGACAGCAGAAGAGAGCTCTCCTTTGCTTTTCGTTAGTTTTTGGCTGGCTGAGGCAGAGAAGTTCTNGCTGGGGAGTGCTTTGACTGTTAAATAAACAACTTTTTTCCACTTTCCTCCAAGAAAATTTTTTCTGTCCCGAACCACCTGAGGGGAGGGGCGGTTCAGATTCGTTTTCTAGAGGGACTCCGTCCAGAGGTTTTTTCCCAAACTTGCCCTAAACCAGGACAGGAGTTCATCAATACTCTTTGCAATACCCCTCTGTCAGACAGCCCTGGGCTGAGCATTTGTTACATTGCAACTGAGCGTGACCACCTAAGTCCAAACAGCATTTCCATCAACCATTCAGCAGTGCTGCATTTGAAATGTTTACAAAAGTAGAACAATATCCTGTAGCTGGAACTTCTCATAGTGGCTATTGCACAAGCAGAACATTCCTTCTTGGTGTTTATCAAATATTGTAATTCAGCTGAATTTCTTGGTGAGACAATAATCCATTCAGTGTAAAAAGCTGATAATATTAGAAACTCTTTTGTGTGTGGTTTAGTCCTGTTTGATCGCACAGATAACATGCTTCTGTTTCTATTTGTCAGTTTTATATACACAACTTGTAGAGACAGAAAGAGAGCAGAGTCTGAAATGTATAGCAAAGATCATTAAACAGCAACAAAGACATCTTTTAAGTGTTAACATTTCCTTTCTGGGCTCTGTAAGCCTTGCCAAGAATTGCTTATGGATATATGATCTTATTTAAAGCACACTGCTTTTGTGATAGGTGTTCAAAAGGTAACTCTATGAAACAGATCTTGCTCTTTTTAAAATTTGTTTGTTCCAAAAAAAATTAATTTATAAATATTACTTAATACTCACAAAAATAATTTTCTATTGCTCTGATATAAACCTTGAGCCTTTTGTTACAGCTTTTCAGAGTCTCTTCTAATAAGAGAAGCAACATTCATTTGCAGATAGCAAAATGAATGCTTGGGCTCATTTTCTGTACGTGTACAGCTCCTCTCCCTCCATGTGTGAGCAGCCCTTCTGTTTTCTGCTCTTATCTGGCAATAACCACTGTTGGGAAAGCAGGGACTGTTGCAGACCCAAGCCACAGAGTCACAGCCACGGCTTGCACGAACGTAAATGAGGACATTGACAAAGCCCAGAGTAATAAATCTGTGTTGGGAGATGGATTTGGGTCCGTTTTCACCTCTCTGTGCAGCCCTGGAGCTGCAGAGCAGCCCCAGGGCCTCAGTGCTGATGCTGCCCTGGTCCCTCTCAGGTGCCCTCATTGTGAATCCATGCTGCTGGATGCCACCCTGATTTCTGCCTGTGTTTGTGTGTGAACTGATGTGAGAATTGCCCTGGAGGAGTCAGTGGGAAAAGGAAGAGGGCAGACAGGGAGGACAGGGGAAGGGGCACAGCGGCTGCTGTGTTTGCTCTGGCCCTGCCATGTCTTCTTCAAAAGCAAACACGGAGAAACCCCTGCAAGGTGCAGCACTGGGGACAGCAAAGGGAGACAGCAAAAGGGGACAGCAAAAGGGGCAGCACGGGGCCACCAGCAGGGATCTGCACCCATTCTCCCTCCTCCTCTCAGGAAGGTACCCAAGGTCACACATCCCCTCCACGGCCCAGGAATGACACTTAGGAGCATGTCACCACTGGTTAACATATCCTTTTCCTTCACAGCTCCATCATCTGATGGCCATTGCTGGCAGCCATTCCCTTTCCCTGTGCCTTGCATTCCCTCCTGCACTCAGGGCAGGGAAAGTTCAGCATCCGGAGCAGCATTTAGAGGGGTGGTAAGGTCGGTGTTATTCTGGGATGAGGCTGTGGTGCAGGAGCTGACATTTTGTGTGTTTACATCAGATCTGCCTCGTGCAGTTATAATCAGCCATGCCACCAGGACTATAGGCTGGACTGATTCAAGTCCCGTGGCCTCTAAAACTGGAACTTAAATTCCACTGAAAATAACAATAAGGGAAACTGGAGACATTTAAGCAAAAGTCTGGGCCAGGTATAAGCAAGGATGGAATAGAACAAATAAAAGATTATCTGTCCTTTGAAACACCCCACCTTCCTGCCAATTCAAATATTGACTGGCTGCAGAATAGGAAAATCACTGCTTGCAATGGGATGGAAATGGCAGAGTTTGCTTCAGAGATAACTCAGGAAGCAAAAATTATGTTTGGAGGCTTCCAACAAAAACCAGGGCTCCAAAGCAGCAGAAAAGGCACTGTGTGCCTTGAGGGGGATATCTCAGGGAAGTTTTTTCAATGTGAAATCCAAGTGGAGACAAAAATTTCACATCTGGATGCATTGTGGCATTTAGTATTCATAGATTAGAATATCCTCTGTTGCAAAGGACTCACAAAGATCACCAAGTCTAACTCCTGGCACTGCTCAGTGGTGACACCAGCTTTACAGAGTGGTTGCAAAAACATCCTCCTTGCTGGTTGTTTCCGTGGGCAAAGTGGGAAATGCAGGGGGAACTGATCTGCCTGAAAAGAAAACTTGTGCATTCAGGGTATCCTTCAACCAGATCCATTTTCTTTCTCTGTTCCCAACCCTGAAATGGTAACCAACACCTTCCCACTGACATCCTGATGGGATTACGCACCTCAAATTTCCAGTTGTATGTGGGGTGTGCTTGGTGATATGACTTGCAAGAGCCCCTCTGTCTTCCAACACACCCTGAAGTTAGCATTGTTTTGGCTGTGTTAGGGTCTGTTTTGACCATTATTTTAATTGGAGGGTGATGGATGGTGGTTTGGCTTGACTTCTTAAAATTTTATGTGAGTCCAGTCATTTTTTGTCAGTACAAGACAATAAATTCCAAAATAAGCCTTTCTGTCTGAGATGTTCATTTTTCTAATGCTAGAAAGGCCTGTAGAGATCAATTATGGGAACAAAGAATTAGAATCTAGCTCCTCCTCTGGTATTAATTAAATCTTTTATCCTATGGCGAGCAAACAGCATATTAGGCTTTGCCACAGTCCTCAAAGGTATTATTACCACACTTCAATGGATGAGGGCAAATAAAGCCAAAGGAGGCTGTAATTTGCTTTAGGTCATTTTTCCAAATTGATGCAAAATAAAAAACAGAGCATAAAATGCCCTGTTCTACATCAGTTTCATCTTGCCAGTGCTTCCCCCACTGGCATGTAGAGCAATGTGGGCAGAGGTTTTACCCTTCTTGGCCCTCCTTGCACATGAAGAGAGGTTGCAAAGGTCTCAGTTTTCACCGGCTGCTTCCCACGTGGGTTTGGATGGGCCTGGCTTAGGAACTGACACTTTGCCACCTCCTCTGTCCCTGCTTTGGGCAGGGATCTCCAGGTTCCACTGCAGTAAACTCTTTTTCACCACCTGAGGAGCAGAAGAGGAATTGGAAAGAGGCAGAGAGAACAGCAACCCCATGGAGTCAGCAGACCCAGCTGCTGCTGGCTCTGTCCCTGAGCTGTGTGGCTCCAAGCCTTCTGTGCCTCAGTTTGCCCATTCATACGGCCATGATTAGGATAATTGAGATTTTTCCATTCTTCCTATGTGTTTTTTGTCTGAAAGGAATGTTAAAATAAGAAATTATCAAGGGCCATCTTAAAATCTATCTCTCTCTCTCTTTGAAGATAAATGTAGAGCATCATAAAATGATCTTTGTGGCACATTTCTGCTGTAAAGCCAGTAAGAGATTGACTATCCTGTGTAAAATATTGTGCTATTCTTTCCTTCCTAAGCTTCGTTCATATGCTGCTCCTTTTAAAGCCCCCAGCTAACAGTCCCACTGTTCCTAATGTTGCATAGAATTTTCTAAGGCGTTCTCTGGTCACCAAGGCGGACGAACGCTGGGGAACAGACGGGAGGGTTTGACTCCATCTCAGCCGTGCCATCTGCTGGCCCTGGGCCTCCCGGAGGAACGAGGTCTGCTTGCACCATCTAGCGGCTCCAGGTAACCGAGCCAAAGGGATTTTCTGTTCCCAGCACGCATCCCCGGCAAGCCTGAATAATAAAAACGCAGATGAAGCATCTGCAGTTTCAGGTAACTCTAAGTGAACACAGGAAATGCAAAAAGCAAATTTACCTCCAGGAATAAAATGAGTATTTTCTCTTAATCAGTCCTTTCCGC
>VZTB01014849.1:118324-130356 GCA_013397245.1 Thryothorus ludovicianus | reverse complement strand
CCAGGACACTTGAACATGATGGAAAACTTCAGGAAAACTTGGAGCAGTGCAATAGATGGTGCTCCTTCCTTGAAGAGTTTTAAGATTAGGCTGGACAAGGGAATGATGACTTTGCTCCAGGAGTTGGGACATCCCTGCTTGGAGCAGGAAGTCAGAGCAGCGACCTTTGGAGCTCTTGTTTGGCCAATATTCAGCTGATTTTTCTCTATTTCCTGCCCACACGTCCCCACTCTCTCTGGCAAATCCAACTCATTTGTGTAAATGTCCCAGACTAAAAACCACAGCCACAATTCCAGGTCTCATGAGGAATAAGAACCAAACACCTTTTCATGCCACCTCAAGATTTTCTTCAGGCAGATTTATCCCAGAAAGGATGAAGAGAGCACTGGGAGAATTTCAGATGCCAATTCCAGATGAAGACAGGAGAGAAAAACCCAGGAGAGCCATCCTTACAAGCACTGCATTAATGTGTAGAAATGGGAGATGCTGGAAATACCCAGCTTCAGAAAAGAAAAGTATTGGCTTTCAAATTCCATCACCTTTTGCAAAGTTTCCTGGACGACATTTTAAAAGTGTCCAAAGTCGGGATGTTAAAAGGTCAGGATGTTAAAATCCTGGGAAGCTTCACCAACAGTGGAGGTCTGGGACCACGTCCTGGTTGTTTCATGCAAGATTTACTCTCCAGCTTCTGCATAAAGGCTTGGACATCATCAGTACAAAATCTCTCAGCCTCTTTCTGGCCTGCCACATTCCCTTCACTCCACTGAACTCCCAAATATTCCCAGCAAGTTTTACCTTGCCTAATTCCTGTCCCTTCAGCACTGAGAAGATGCCCCTGCCCAAGGCTGCAGCCAAGGGTGTAGAGGAGCTGCAGTACCATGGAAGAGTCCCTTCCGTCTATTGGACTGTCCAGGAGCTTCCTGCCCAGGAGCTTCACATCCCTTTCTCTCTCCCTGATTTAATTTCCTCTATTTTTTTCTGGCAAAAATGTTTTCCCACCCACTCAGCTGTAGACGGCTAAAGATGGTTTGGAAGGCTTCAATCCAGGACCAAAAGCTCATTTATCATGAAGAAATCCTTCCCTGGGAGGGTGGCAGACCCTGGCACAGGGTGCCCAGAGCAGCTGGGGTTTTCCCTGGATCCCTGGAAGTGTCCAAGGTCAGGTTGGTGCAGCCTGGGATGGTGGGAGGTGTCCCTGCCCATGGCAGGGTATGGATTGAGCTGATCCTTAATGCCCCTTCCAACCCAAACCATTCCAGGATACTGATATTCCCTGTCACCATCTCAGCCCTAGAATGGTGCAAAAGTAATATTTTAAGACAATTTCTTGGGGGTGAACTTGCAAAATATTTTATACCCAAAATTATACTACGGCATGAGAAAATAAACCAGCACCTAGGACAAATGCTGAACAACCTCCTGTAATAGGAATTTTCATCTTTATAAGATCATGGTTTATATAAAACTCTGAAACCTTCTAGTTTCTTCTCAATTCTGCCAACCTTTCATTTAATTACAGTCTGACTGCGGACATAATGGAATTTAGCACGTGCCTTAAGGACTTGTCATTTAGAGCTTTAGACTTCAGGAATCAAGAATTAGATTTTATAAACCCAGGGGCTAAGGAGAAAAAAAAAATTAAAAAATTATGAATTTAAATCCCTGTCAGCCCCTTTAGCAGCCAGAGTGAAATTGCTTTGTTAGAGAAGTCCTGCCACATAACCCTAAACCACTTTTTCTGCCTGAACAAACCCAAGATTAAATTGAGATGAAGGTTGCCCACAGCTTTAGTACCTTTAAATGAACTTTTTCCCTTTTGTTATTGAATATAAACACAGCTAAAGCTCTGAAAATGTCTGTTCCAACCAAGGCATGCAACTCAGTAATTCCCATTCCTCCTGTTGGATTTGGGACATTCTGTGGTGAAACAGATGGAACAGTTTATACTTATAGAGTGTCATCACACAGCACTTACAGGATGGCCAGGATATCAGAGCCCCAGGGTGGGTTTAGGAGGGGTAGGTCGTGTTTGACCAGCCTGGTCTCTTTTTATGAGCAGGTGACCCAGCTGGTGGATGCAGGAAGGGCTGTGGGTGTTGTGTACCTGGACTTCTGCCAGGCCTGTGGACCTGTCTCCCACAGCATTCCCTGGAAAAGCTGCAGCCCTGGCTGGGACAGGAGCACTCTCTGCTGGGGTCAGAACTGGCTGATGGCCGGGCCCAGAGAGTGCTGGTGAGCGGAGCTGCATCCAGCTGGCAGCCAGGCACCAGTGGTGTTCCTCAGGGGTCAGTGCTGGGGCCAGCTCTGTTCAATGCTTTTATTGATGACATGGAGGAGGGAATTGAGTCTCTCATTAGTAAATCTGCAGATGACACCAAGCTGGGAGCATGTGCTGATCTGTTGGAAGGGAGGAGGGCTCTGCAGGGAGACCTGGATTGGTTGGATGGATGGGCAGAGTCCAAGATGAAGTTTAATAAATCCAAGTGCTGGGTCCTGCACTTTGACAACAACCCCCTGCAGTGCTATAGGCTGGGGGTGGTGTGACTGGACAGTGCTCAGGCAGAAAATGCCATGGTCTAGTTGAAGTGTTAGGGCATGAGTTGGACTCAATGATCTTGGCAGTCTCTTCCAACCCAGTGATTCTGTGATGTGACAGCAACGCAGGAGAACCATAACTTGTCCATTTTCTCTTTGGAAAGAGAAAAGCAGGGACTTCTTGGGCATAGAATGAAGACAAAAGCTTGACAATGATGGTCAAGGAATGAAAAGATGGCTGGGGGACTGATGCTGAGCTGGAGAGATGGCAGAAGAGAGAAGACAATAATCCTAATTAAGGAAATCAGCCTGCTGGAGGATTCCTGCCAGCGCAGTTTGGCAGCACAAGAACAAGTGGATCTGGGGGTAAGGACCTTGTGTGTGTGTGGAGAACATAGAAGATAGAGGAGGTTTGTTGCCTTGAACCTGCAGAGAATCAGCTGCTACAGGATTGAGACAGGAAGATGGGCTAAGGGAAGAGAAGGAGATGTCCCAGAGGAGCAGTGGCTCCACCGGCCAGATGCCCATCAGGGTAATGGCCAGGCTTTAATAAAGCAGATAACTCACGGAGAAGGCAGCATGGTAGAGTCTATCCCAAAAAACAGTGGTTAATCCCAGTGTTGAGGGTCCTCTCTCTCCTACACTCAGCAGCAGTGCTTGAGGCTCCCATATCCATTAAGGGTGTTTGGTTGGAAATAACCAGCGTTGTCCATGGAGTGTCCCAGGGCCCAAGCCTCATTCCAGCTCTGAGAGAGGAGCTGGCCAGCAGAGGGTTAGATCTCTTCACACACTCTCCCACACAGCTGGCACAGCTGGAGATATTTCCCCTCTTAAATTCCCTAGAATGGGAAGCTTGAGCCTCCAGTGGAGATTTAGAGTGATGCCTTTAGATTTTAGCCTTTATATTTTCAAGTCCTGTACTGCATTAGTGCACAGCTCTAAACTCCATATAAAGTGTTCGTTTACTACCTTCACATTTTGGTCAGATAAAACAATCCTCTCTCAATCCCCTGAGATGCAAGGACACCCTACAGCCTCAGGCCCCAAAAAGTATAAACAAAAGTGAATTGGGGGGGGGAGCAAAGTGCGGGAATATGATGTCACTACCTGAAGCTGTAAGTGGATTATATGTGAACGGACCAAACTTGTATCTGTCAGAAAAACTCGCGACTATCGCCCCTCTTGGTGGCTTTTGACTGCCCAGGGTGTATCTATTGAAGCCTTCAATAAATACTCATTTTATTTTCTTAATCTTGTCTAGCCTCTGTTCTAGGTAGCCACTACAAGGAGGATCAGTGACACTCAGGAGGATCAGTCACAACATGGCTGAGCCTAACAAAACATGAATGGGTCATTAATCTCTAAGGGGAGACTCCTAAACAAACCACCCCAACTCTCTGTGTACAGCAAAAAGGGACCCTGGATCTCCCCCACATGGACTTTACAACAAAAAACGAGCTCTCCTAAGAACAAAACCATTTCAAAACCCCAGTTCTGGGAGCGAAACCCAAAGGTAACTCCAGGTCCTCAAACCAATCCCAGCATTGTCACTGGAGTGCAGCCTCTCACAAGAGCCATGCTCAGGCTGTGCCCTCACCTAAATAAACACCCAAATTTGAGTAGTTATAACATTGTTTATTACTTCTAAATGTTACGCCTCTCAGGATGGGTATTTCCAGCCAGCCTTACTGCTCTCCAAGATCCCAAGGTGGCCAGGCTGGCTCCAGCCCCCCCTTTTTCGTCACAGTGATACTCCACAGGGACAGGCAAGGACAACAGGAATCTGCTGGAATGCACCAAGGAATTAAAAGCTTAAGTGTATCTTTTGTATCAACAGCCAGGGCAACTCAAAGTGAGATCAGAGGCTGGCACTGAAAGTGGAGCTGCTGGAGCCTGATCTGCCATCACCAGCATAAACAGCCCCTGTGCCAAGTCTGGACATGGGTAAAAGATTTGCTCTGAAATTTAAAATTGATGTTAATAATCATTACATTCAAAGTAGGGGACTGGTAGAGTGATGGCTATAAAGAAATAAGAATATATACAGGACAGGAATAGTACTCAGCCTATGAAATTCTGGGTGTTCATGGAGGGAGGATAAGGAGAACAGCAAACATAAATAAATCAGGATTAGTCCTACATTGTTCCCAGGTTGGTATCACTGACTGAGCCCTCTCCAGTGCCTAAAGAGGCTCCCAGAGAGCTGGAGAGGGACTGGGGACAAGGAATGGGGGGGACAGGAGAAGGGGAATGGGTTCACACTGACAAAGAGGAAATTTAGATGGGATACTGAAAAGGAATTGTTCCCTGGCAGGGTGGGCAGGCCCTGGCACAGGGTGCCCAGAGCAGCTGTGGCTGTCCCTGGATCCCTGGCAGTGTCCAAGGCCAGGCTGGATGGGACTGGGAGCAGCCTGGGGTGGTGGAAGGTGTCCCTGCCCATGGCAGGGGTGGCACTGGATGGACTTTAAGGCCATCACTGCCCCATGTCTCCACGTGCCACATCCACATATCCTTTAAACTCCTTCAGGAATGCTGATCCCACCACTGCATGGGTGCCTGTCCCAGTGCTTGACAACATTTTGCTGGTGAAATTTTCCTTGATATCCAACCTAAACTTCCCCTGGTGCAACCTGGAGCTGTTTCCTTTGGTCTCTTTATGTTTAAATTACAGCAGGCATAATGCAAGCCATGTGCTGATACTATTCTGTATTTTAGAGGTGGAATTGTTTTAATATGGCTCTAATAGAGAACACTTGATTATTTATAAAGCACAGGCCTCAACATTTAATTATGATGGTATCTCATAATGATCACTAAATGAGTGGGCCCTGCATCCCAATTCCAGGTTACTGTGCAGAAAACTCCCTCAATTTTCTAAAATTGATAAATTACAGGAATTTTAAATGGAGCTCCAAAGCCTGACACACAAACTCAAATCCATCCTGGGTACAAAAGGAACAGGATTCACATCACAAGCTGCTATAGTAAATTTAGCCATAAATTTTAAGCTGATATCCCATTTTTTGTTCTCTTTTCCCCTCTTCAATTCCATCTTGCAAACTTGCTCCGAGGGTTTGCTAATACAGATCATCCTGTCTACATCCCATGAATTAATTCCTTCTCCTGCATCCTCCACAGGCATCTTCAATTGTTTGGTGTTTTTTCTCCTTAAAAGAAGTCAAGAGAATTCAAATTCACTGCTGCACTCTTCAGTTCCACTTAATGCTTACAAACTTGAACAGAGCTGGTGGGAGTATTTTGATGGAAGCATTTGCCCAGGAAAAAAGTGATTTCCTCACTAGAACTCTTGTACAGGGATTTTTCTCTCCTCTCATTAAAAATACAATTATTTCCGAGCATGGATTTTTTTTTTCCCCAACTAGAAACATCTGTCATAAACCATCGTTTTGACACAAACATCCTCATTTTGAAATTCTAGGATAAAACGTTTGGATCTAACAGTTGATGGTTATCATTGACAGCAAAGCATTGCTGTAGGATAAAAATCAAGTGGGAATTTTTTCCCCCATTGTAATCTTTTTTCCTTTTGCTCAACACAGGAATTTCCTGTGAAAACTCATGAAAAGAGGGAAAAGGGAAGAGTTTGGAGCCTTTATCCCTGCCAGGCTGTTTCACACTCTCCAGATGGGAAAAACAAAGTGCAATCCCAGGGTTTTGCTCTTTCCAGGAAACAAGAACCAGATCTGACCCCTGAAATCTCTTCCATCACCACCCATTCCACTCATCCCACTTCAGACAGGAAAATAAGTCCCCCAAACTGTGCTATTTAAAAAAGTTTATAAATTAAAACCATATTCTTTTGATGTGAATGGTGCTCCAGCAGCTTTCTTAGCTAATAAATAGCACAAATATTTATTTCCTATGCACTCCTTATTGTAGTAATTTTTTTTCAGGCTCTGAAGGAAAACAGAGGGAAAAAGACATTGGAAAAATTATTGGAGATGTTCACTTCAGCAAAAGCAATATAAACCTTCTGTAGCGCTGCTTTGCCCCAAACTCCTGGAATTCTGCCTTCCTTCCTCCATCTGGCACACTCTGCTTGCCCAACATTAGATATGCATTTTTATTATTTTTGATTTTTTTTTAAACTCAACAGGAGGAATATTGTTTCTGCTCTTTAGACAACATCTTCAAAGGAAAAAAAAACCCAACAATTTGAGTTCTAGGGCTATGACTCAGCTGGGGAAAAGCAAGAACAATATGTAAACTGTGATCTTCTAAACCAACAATTATCTTTAAGACTCCAAATAATTTGATTATTTACTCACTACATTTGAGTTGTCAAGTTGGCTCTGAGTGTAACTTCTTCACATAAATGCTATTTCTGCCCTTTTTGTGAGGAGAAGAGTAGTAAAATTTTGATTTTTTAGACTCCTAGAAAGGTTTGAGTTGGAAGGGACCTTATCTCCTAATGGCTCTTTTTCCCTGGGGGAGATTTTGGGTTGAAAAATATTTTAAAGACAGATATTAAAAGGCTGAGAGAATTGGGATTGTTCAGTCTGGGGAAGGGAAGCTTTGGAGAAGCCTCATTGTCCTTCCAGTGCCTGAAGAGGATGACAGGGAAGATGGAGAGAGATTTTGGACAAAGGATAGAGTGCTAGGACAAGGGGGAATTGCTTCAAATAGACAGAGGGGAAATTTAGGTGAAGATCTTGGGCAGGAATTGTTCCCTGGCAGGGTGGGCAGGCCCTGGCACAGGGTGTCCAGAGCAGCTGTGGCTGCCCCTGGATCCGTGGCAGTGTCCAAGGCCAGGCTGGACATTGGGGCTTGGAGCAGCCTGGGACAGTGGCAGGTGTCCTTCCCCATGGCAGAAGTAGAATTTTGAATCTTTAAGGTCCCTTCCCACTCAAATCACTACGTGGTTCTGATATTTCTTTTTTTTCGTAGAAAATAAATGGGAAAAAAAAGGTGAATTTCTGTGCACCAGCTTTTCATTCCTCACCATCCCCATCCCTTCAGAACTGGAAGTGTTTCCATGAGGAGCTATTTGACCAGACCAAGGTGGTACCAGCAATCTGCACAAAAATTAGGAAAAACCCTGAGATTATAAACTGAACTGTTTGTTAGAAAACAGAATTGCACTGCGGGTGCTGAGCTCTAGCTCCAAACACATGATATTTATATAGAAATATATTACAATAGTTTTCAGACACACCATTTTCTTTTTACAAAAATTCTGGTTCTTGTTAATGAAGAAGTAGGGCTGAGTTCAGAAGATCCCAGAATGTTTTGAGTTGGAAGGTGTTTTACTGATCAAATACTTCCAGCTGCCTCGCCATGGGCAGGAGCACCTTCCAGAGATCTTCACAAGTCACTAAATGTGCCAGAAAATGTGAAGAGAGTAGAGGAAAATTTGCTTCACCCAGTTTGTTGCCACATGTATAATCTCATACAACAGACTCTAAAAATCAACAAGTCAACTGCACATCTGAGAATTCAGAGGAATTGCCTCAAGCAGCAGATGGCTCTTCCAAAAAAGGAAAAAAAACAAAGAAGCACCATTAAAAGCCCCAATTTTCTATGGCAATTAGTGCCACACTTTAAAGTGTGCAGGAGGAGAAGGAAGATTTTAAAACTGCCTGAGGATATTCAACCCAGCAATCACAAATGATTAAAGCTGCAGCTCTGTTTCAGGATGCTGGTCAGCAATTAATTGTGGGTGCTGGACATGTCACGTTAGATGGAGCTTTGGTACAATCCATTGTGTTGCGATTTTAGGTAGGAAGAGCCAATAATATCAATTCATGCCTGCTGGAAAAGCAGAAAATAAACTGTTCCTCAGGAGTCCCAGTGCAGTGCTAATCTCATCTCACTCTGCCCTCTGGTCTTTTCCAGCTTATTCCTTCATAAACTGGCAAAAAAGGGCAGAGAGAGAAGGCCCAGAATCATGGAAATCAGCACAGAACTCTGGAATGGTTTGTGTTGGGACTTTAAAGCCCACCTTTCTGACACATGCAGGGACATCTTCCACTATCCCAGGGTGCTCCGAGCCTTATATATTTTCAGACCATTCCAGATTATGCTTTTTGGGGATTCTACCACTTCCCTGGGCACTCTGTTCCAACACTTTATGAAACTTTTGGTGAATAAATTCTTTCTGATGTTCAGCCTGAACAACCCCTGGCCATTTCCTCTTCTCCTAATGCTTGGTACCTGGGAGAAGGGCCTGACTTGGAGAAAGGGAAGCAAATCCATTATGCTTTCAAAATTGGAATTAAATCACAAGGGCCTGATGGAAATTTCACAATTTTGCAATCATAAACCCCCTCCATCTGTGCTTGAGAGCCCAGAGTGTTGAGGCCATGCCACCCCAACAGCAGCCTGGGCAGGGCAAGGCCACGTTTTCCAGCATCTCATTGAATTTCTGCTATAGGGTACCCTCAGGAGATCGATCAGCTCCAAGGCCCAGCTGCCACCTCTCCGAGCCATCCCTGTAGGAAGAGCTCCAGCCCTGAGGGCAGCAGATGGTGACACCATCTTGGTGTCACTTTGCCTCCCCACTTGCAGGTGTCCCAGCTTTGGAGCTCTCCCTCTCCAAAGCTTCTGGGAGGGTTCTGTTTCAGGGAATTGCCAACAGCTTTCCAAAGCCTGGAAAAGCTTCCTGTGCCTCAGGGCGATGGATCCAAATCCATCAGGGCTCCCACCTCCTTGGCAGAGAAAGGGAAATAAAGGCTGAAAGATCTTCTGAGATCACCCAGTGCCTGCAAGAAGTGTAAAAAGCATCTGGGATAATGGATAACAAAAATTCCAGCATGTCCTTGGAGACCATGTGTCAGATCCACAGTTCACGGGATCATGACACAGAGCACATGTGTTGGGAAATAAGGGAAAAACATCCTGGATTTAAGGGAAAAAAACCCATTAGTTAGCAACAGGGGTGGCAAAAATGCTTCTCAACTTGCCAGACTTAGAAGGTTGTTTTTTATTCCTTCTCCTGCACATCAACAATTGAAGCACTGTTTCTATTTACTGAAGGCCTCTACATATGGGTACACCTCCATCAAGCTCCTGGCTGGAAAACTGCATTATCCTGCATTATCCTGGACTGCATTCCTACCTCATGGCTGCTTTTAATTCCCTTTTCTGCTCTTCCAGACTGGGCTGCAATAGGAATAGGGAATGTCTCAGCATTGTGACCAAGGAATGGCTCCATGGCAAGAGGAATCACTCCAGGAGGGAACCTTCCCTCATTGTTCTGCTATCCCACAGCTCATTTTTCCAGCCCTTTCCCATCACAAATTCCATCTGCTTTACTACAGCAGAGTTTTCCTGCTTCTCAAACCCTTTCCCAACACTTTTTGGTGTTTGGATGCCATTTCCCAAAAACACGTGGATTGCAACAGAAGGAGCTGTGGTTCTCCCTGAAGAAATAGGAATTACAATGGTATTTTCCTATTTTTATCCTATAGGATAAATATATCTTTTATTCATATATATCTCTCTGGAAATGTCACCATGAGATGGAATTCTTGCCACATCTACACTTGTGTGCCTGTCTCTGTGTCCCAGAGTGACAAACATTTCCAATTCTCCACTCCACTTTCTTTTCCCTGGAAAATTCAGGACAATGAGGCTCATAGGGCAGCAGATGGGAAGGTTTTAGTGGGAGCAGGGGATGGCAAGGAAGGTGTCCCATGAAAATGGAATATAACCCTCACCATTCCTGGGAAGTTCAGTTCAAGGACATTGGAAAAAGATTCCCCATAAAAGCTGCAGAGGGGAAGGAAAAAGGAAAAGGGAAAAGGGTTCCAGGACGGCCAAGAAACCTGAAGCAAGCTGGAGAGGACAAGAAAGGAGAGAGCAGTGCAGAAAGGTGGGTTGCCCCAAAGGCTTCCAGGTTTGAGTTATGAAGTATTTAAAGAAACACTGAGTTTTTCAGTTATTCCCTAGAAAAAGGAGCAATGGAAAGATCAAGTCATTCCAGCAGTGGCATCACTGAAGGACAGAGAAGGAAGGTGGGAATTAGACCAGGGAGCAGAGTTAATAGAGATTAAATAAAAAAACAATTAGTTTTTGAGCCTGACTCAAGAAAAAACCCTCTATAAGAAAAAGAAGCAAAGTCGTAATTTTATTAATGTCTCATTCTCAGTCTTTTAAAAAGCTTTTGGCATTGAATTCAATGATTAATAAATCAAATTTATTAATTTCTGAAAAAAGAGAGCTCTGACATAACCAGCTGCAATCCTGATTAGAATATTCCTGATTTGGTATTTTTCATGTGCATTCCCATGCTTTTTCTAGTTACTGATGTCAACATCCATCACAGCAACTCCCACTATTCCAGGTGGGAAATATGATATTAGGTTTCTGGAATGGTCAGCACAGAAACTGGCCTGTTGACACTCCTACCCATAAACATGGATATTGTTTTATTGTTCCAGGAAATTATTTTCAGAATAAAACAGCATTAAAATCTCCTAGAAATGCAATAAAACAGCCTTAAAACCAGCTGTTGTTTTCATGCTATAATGTGGAATATGTTTGTTGTAACTTCCTGCTATTCCTGTAGGTTTAAATCATCCATATACCCATTAGTATTCTCAGTAGGAAACACTCTCCCATACATATTTATACATAAATACATCCAATGGACACAAATATGTTATGGAGGTCCTGTCTCAGCTTCAGCTTGCGCTCTCACCCATATTCTTCTTCTTTTGCCACAGCCCAGGAGTGTTTAGGGACCCCGTTTTTAAAAAGTAAAGCACTCACCTTCAAATCCCAGCTGGACATCAAGACTTTGAGTCAATTCAAGTTTGGTCAAAGCCTTAAGAACCAAACCATGAATATTTCTACCAAGCCCCTGTTGGAATCTGGAATTCAGAAAATATTTCTCTGCATGTTTTAAAGGACTCAAATCCTCTGAAAAACACTGCTTTTAACCTTGGTCCATGGAGAGGGCTTCCTGGGCTTTGGGATGAGACAGAATTATCAGGACTGTAAATTTGGCAGTGGTATAGTAGATAATTTATCACAGGGTGAGAAATGTAGATTTTTGGGTTTGTTAGAATGGTAAGGAGATGAAGACAAAATGGAGGATATTCATGGCTTTTAGGCTTCTTCCTTTACTCCATATCCTGCAGTGTTGGTGGCACATGGTGATTGGTTGGTGTTGTGGGGTGGCGCTGTTCATTTCAATCAATGAGGATGCTGTGTTGTTTTTTTTTGTAAAGACACATTCTTTGAAATAAAGAAGAAACCGGAGGAGGGGGCACCTTCACTTCGCTTCTGGCCTCGGAGGGCGGCTGGGCCCGGGCTGATTTGATCTCTCTAGCCTGGTTGGAACTTTCTTTCTTGGAGGAGTGATGAGAGAACTGCTAGTTACTCAAGAACTCACCAAACTTTCGGAGGTCAAAAAAGACTCTGAATTAAAACACAACTTTAAAACAAAGGAACCGCCACGTGGCTGGAGATTGGAGCAGACACTGGAGCAGCCAGAGGAATGGTACCAGCAACCACAGCTTCTCTCCTGTAAC
>VZTB01014849.1:37005-111184 GCA_013397245.1 Thryothorus ludovicianus | reverse complement strand
CCCCCCCCCCCATGGAGAGAGTTCAGACATCCCTGCCTCTCTATTATCTGGAGAAGCTGGGAAGAGAGAGCCATGGGAATGAAGCCTGGAAGCCAGCCTTGAAAGGAGGATGCTTAGCAAAGAAATCATGGAGTATTATACTATTTATTTCAAAGAAATTGAGTTTTGTGATCATTTACCTGGACACTCAACAACAGTTTCCACCCCAAATTGTTCCCTGGGAGCACATGTGCAAACCAGCAGGGGATTCATTTTCAGCCCTTCAGACCACTCTTCCTTTCTGACTCAGCCAAGGAGTTCCATTAAATGTCCAGTCCTGACATATTTGTGCCTCAGGAAGGGAGCGAGAGAGGCTGGAGTGGGATTTTGGAAGCCCCTTGCCCAGGGAAGGTGTGAACTCACCTTTCCTTTGCTGATTATAAAGAAGGTGTCCCCTCGAGCCCCTTGGCGGATGATGTACTCTCCACTCTCATAGTGAGTCTGCAAGAGGGAAAGGAACCAAGTGAAGATGAACAAACAAAACCAGAGCCTGTTCTCCCACCCATATTTTGGCAGCCTTGGAAGAACATCGCCCTGGATCCCTTTTATCTCAGCCTGATACTGGCTGTGACTTAAAGATTGTCCTGTGGTAAGGAACAGAATAATTAAACTGGAAGCGTTTGTGGCTTGCCCATTTTTCTTCTGGCTGTGCTGGTGCCAGCCTGTGCCCAGATGAATTATTCTCACAGCCTAAATCCATTTTTAGCACATCAATGAAACAGAGGAATTTCCAACAGGGAATATGCTACACAAACTAAAATGCAACAATAAGTCTGGTGTAAAAATCTTCTTTTCCTTTTTTTTTTTTTTCTGTGTTGGTTTTGGTGGTTTCCCAGCTTTGCTAGCACAGACTTTATTCAGTAAATAAGTTTTGCTTTTCTCCTGTTATTACAGTAGTTTAATCTGCCCATTTTTGCCTTATTTTGTGGAATAGTCCTTGCATGTCACAGCTTATCAATGCTGGCATCTAAACTTCTTAGGATGCTTTCATCTCTTGTGTCACCCCATCAAAAGCAATGTGCATTTATACATCACCAAAAACCATACATATTTTCTAAATCAAGATTTTCATTTGATATTTAGACCCCCTCAAACCTCGGAATTTTTATCCCAGATGCTCTGCCTCTTCAAATTCAACTAACAGCAGGCTGGGGGATGCCAAGAGCTTCCTATCCAACCTCTCCTGCATCTCCCTTAGGATAAAAGTCTGTTGGATTTTTCAGCCTTGACCAGGAGAGCTGGAGATATTTGGTATTCTATCCCAGCCCAGATTTGGGACAAAATCACCCCAAAACTGCCCTGCACTCACCATCAGACCTTCTAATCCCAAAATATGTATAAACCAGCAAGGACTGGAGCTAAAATGGGGGAATTAATCCAAATCCTCAGATCTGGTTAAGCTTGAGATGTTTTCTTTCAAGGGTGTTGTGTTGAGCTGAGTTTATTTATCTTTGCACCCCCATCCTTTTATCATTTACAGACTGATAACAGAACCCCCAGCTTTTCCCATTTTCATATGCCAGAGTAGGAAGAGGTAAGGAAAAAAATAAATCTGGAGGAGACCTGGACACAAACTTGCAGAGTTTTACTGCTTGTGTTGGGTGTTTCTGGAGAGCAGATTTAAGATGCACATTTTTGACCACCCAGGGTGAAATTCCTTGGAAGGGTCTGATTTTAGGACGTGTTGAGATCAGACTCCCTCAAATGGAATCTTGTAAGCACCCAAAAATCCAATTAATGAAAATACTAATGAAAATACAGGCTAATGGCTTCCACATTTACAACAGGAAATCCATATTCATTAAATATATTAATGGTATTTTAATATGATTTCTGGACAATTTATCAGGATAAACCTACTCCCTAAAAAGGCATTTCTTGGTCTTGTTCACCAGCTATCACGGCAGAACCGAGTCTCAGTCCTGCTGCTGTAACCAATTCCCATCCACAAGTTCTCCCAACCTTCCAACCCATAAATTCCACCCAGCCATTTCTACTCTTAATTTTTCCCAATCATTCCTACACACAGCTCTTCCCAACGCATGAGTCCTCAAACTTCCCACCCACAAATCTTAAGTATTCCCATGCATGAATCTTCCCAAACTTCCCACCAAGAACTTTGCCAAATGAATGGAAGGAGAACAAATTTGAGCCTTGAAGCACTTAAAGCTGCCTCTCACTTCAGCATATTTTGCCTTTTCTTTTTTAAACTGAGCTCTAATCTCAGCCAAGTCCTTCTTCCAGCATTCAAATCACGTTCCTCTTGTCCTTCCTTGAGTGTCCAGAGCTTTCATTTCACTTGACCTGCTCCTCACTGGAGCCTCTTTCCACACCCTTCCCACCACCCACATCCTCATGTTTATGTATTCCAAGCCATTTCTTTCACATCTAATTCCACCCACAATTATTCGTGCTTCAATCAACCCATCCTGCCCATCCTTTAGGAACACTCTTGCTCTTAAATCCTTGTTTTCTAACACAAATCAGCTTATCCACATGGTTTGCCCTTCTAATGGAATTCTTGCTGTCTGTCCAGTCTCAGCGCACCATCCTGGGCAGGAAAAGTGCCCAAGAGCTCACTGAGGGCACGTGGAAGTAGAAATAAAGACAAGGCTCTTGCTTTTAGCCCCACTTGAGAGGCAGCAATACCTCCTCAGGTACCATCAAAGATCTCTGAAGAAGCATTTTGGCCTAAGCTCACAGAAACCCAGAATGACTGAAGCTGGAAAAGACCTCCAGGACCACGGAGTCCACCTTGTGACTCATTCCCACCTTGTCCCCAGCCCAGAGCACTCAGTGCCACCTCCAGCCCTGCCTTGGACACCTCCAGCCATGGGCACTCCAAATCTCCCTGGGCAGCCCCTGCCAAGGCCTGAGCACCCTTTCCATGGGCAGACTCCTCCTGCTGTCCAAGCTGAGCCTCCCCTGGCACAGCTGGAGGCCCTTTCCCCTCATTCTATCCCTTAGCATACAGAGAAGCTGGAATCTGTCACAAAATAGCATCTCCAACCTAAATGAACAAAGGTGAAGCTCTTCCTCCCTTTGATGTCTTTGATTAAGCGCCTCTCATGGGGATCCCTGTTTGTCCATTAAGAGCAGCTTCTACAAAAAAATTAGTTGTTTTTTTTTTTCCTTGACTTCTATTGTCAATTTTACTTCTAATGATCAAAAAAAAAAAAATCCCAGCACCAAAGGGGGAGGTGAATGGGGGAAGAATGCTCACAGCAGGTTTTAGAGAATAAGACATGGATAAGTCTCCATGACCTGCCCCAAGTACCCTCACAGGAGAACTCCAAATCTTGTGATCGAGTCAGATAATGCTCTAAAAAAGGCAAATATCCCATTTTATGAAATCTCTCATCCACACAGAATGTCAGTGAGTGGACATGGACATTTCACTGAGTGGAGAAATAGCCAATGCAAGTTCTCTTCAGGAGTGACTGGATTTTTGTGAGACCAACTTGTACTGAAAACTTAGGAACAGTGGGGCCAAATAGCACCAAATTTTGTCAATAAACTACTTTTTTGAGTCTCAGTGCTTCCCAGGACAAAAATGTCCCATAGACACAGGATCCAATGCAATGTACAAATCATATTTCAGTGACCATCCAAATCCATCCATCTCATAACAGTTAAAAGTGTGATTAATTTATCTCCGACATACGAGAGCACATCTCACCCACCACAAAAAAAAAGTCACCTTTGCAACCTTCAGACCTTCACATCTGGCTGAGGAGTGTGGCCCACTGAGCTTGGTTGATCAGTCACAAACTTCACCTGGAGCTTCTGCTCCCAAATACCACCAAAAATGAAATGTCTGAGGGCCTGAGCAGGCCTCATGGAGAAATCTTGACTAAAATCGAGATCTCTGAGAGCCCAGCCAGGCCCAGTGGAGAAATCTCAACTAAAAAAGAGACATTTGAGAGCCTGCCCAAGCCCTGTGGAGAAACCTTGACCAGGCCCCATGGAGAAACTTCAGTTTGGCTCGTGGAGAAACAATAACTGAGATCTCTGAGAGCCCAACCAGGCCTCATGGAGAAACTTCAATTAAAAAACAAGATGTCTGAGAGCTTGCCCAAGCCCTTGGAGAAACCTTGACTGAAACTGAGATGCTTGAGAGCTGACCAGGTCCTGTGGAGAAACCTTGACCAGGCCGCATGGAAAAATCTCAATTAGGTGTCGTAGAGTAACCTTGACTAAAAACGAGATGTTTGAGAGCTGACCAGACCTTGTAGGGAAACCTTGACTGAAAACGAGATGTCTGACCTGGACCAGGCCTCACGGAGAAACCTCCACTCTGGAGACCAACCCAACAGTTAAACCTGAGAAAAACCTTCATTTTTCCTCCACCTGGATGCCTCTGACTGCTGTGTTTATGCTGAGAATGTTTGGGAAATGGTGACAAACAGGGCATTGACCCACGGAGCGAAAGGTCCCCTGAGGGGAGCAGAGGCACAAAGGAGGCTTTGAAACGAGGACTTCAAAGCTGGAGCTGGGTTTGCACCACAAAAACCAGTGATGGTAACACGGTATTGATGACAGTTCTCCATGTCCCACCCATCGCATCTAGGGTGTTTTTAAAATAAAATGAAAATAACCTAAATGTGTTATTTTGCTGGTGCTTTAAAAAATATTCATGGGACTGTCAGGAAAATTTCAAACAGAAGCAGTTTTTAGAGGATTTATTTTTCCTGTTTGGGATTTTCTGCCTTAAACATCCTAAAATGACAACAGACAGGCAAACAAAATAAAATGGAAAAATATATGTATTTGCTGAAAATGCTGCAAAACTGAGCAGGTAAATATTGGTCTTCTGTACTAAACTCCTTAAGAATCACACAGATTTGTTTCCCTGGTTTTACAGTATGTCCTACTCTCAAGGATTATCTAAAAATGCTGCTGCTTGAAATAGCCAGAGGGGAGGATTATGCTTTTGTGGTCCTCTCCTCATTTATCCCTAATTTTTGACACTTAAGACATCTCAAAACCCAAGCAGCAGCTTAACTAAAGGGCAAGTGGGAAATTAAAACATGAGGAAGATGCAGTGATGAGGGGAAGAGAGGGTTAATTCATGCTCTTAATTCCATAATAATTACAGAGCACAAAATTGAGAAAGGAGACGAGGAAGGGGACCTAATTGTGGCCTTGCAGTACCTGAAGGAAGCCTACAAGAAAGATGGAGAGAGAATATTTCCAAGGGTCTGGAGGGACAGGACACAGAGAATGGTTTCCTACTGCCAGAGGGCAGGGACAGATGGGATATTGGGAAGGAATTGCTTCCTGGCAGGGTGGGCAGGCCCTGGCACAGGGTGCCCAGAGCAGCTGTGGCTGCCCCTGGATCCCTGGAAGTGTCCAAGGCCAGGCTGGACAGGGCTTGGAGCAACCTAGAGTAGTGGAAGTTGTGGCAGGGGGTGGCAGTAGATGAGCTTTAAGGTCCCTTCCAACCCAAACCATTCCATGATTCTGTGTTTTTTCACTCAGCTGGCTCTAACTGAGCTGCAATGTCCTGCAGCAATTTTTTCATACTGATGGATTACAAACTTACTCTTCCTCCTTAAAGATACAGCTCTGATATCGCACCAGCACTCTGAGTATGTATTTTAGAACAAAAGCTGTGCTGTGACAGTGACAGGAGCCTGTCTCCCTGTCCAGTCCTTTTGGGAAATGTTTCCTCTGCACTGATTCACTGTGGCTCCTTAATGGGCTGTGACAGTGCTGAGGAAAACACTCCTGGGAATGAGCTGGGCACTCTGGCTGTCTTCTCCATTTGAGGGGCCTTCTGCACTTTATGGGTTGCTTCCAATTCCTGCAGAACCATCCCTGAGCAAGGCTCTTAATACATCTCCTAAAGGGGCTGTTTGTGCATGGACACAGCACAGCTTCTGGAATAATACAAATCCTGGAATTCTAGGGTTGGGTATAGTTGGGATACATCGGGATTATTGATCCAACTCCCTGGTCCAAGAGTAACTCCTTATAACTAAATTATGATTTAAGAGATGACTCCCCACAATGAGCTCATCTGTCCCCCACAGAGGTCATATCAAGATTAAATCTGTATTATGTCAAGATATAATCTATGCTTCTGAGGACTCAGTAATAGGGTTTGTTCCAGGAAAAAGGAATCTAAAAGGATGTATGGGGACAGTTAAAAAAAGGATATTCAACAATTACTTCATTGAAGCAAAAGCAAGTACAGCCTCCCCCTAACCCATGGAATACACTCTGAAATGAATACACCAAAGGGGATAAACAACAGCACCCTGCTGTTCCCAAAATGCAAAGATGTGAGAAATGTTCCTAATTCAAAGTTCTTTTGTTAAAAGATTGCTTTAATTTCTGGTTTCTTTTGGTGTTTGGCATTGCTGTTCCCTGTGTCTGCATTTCCCTGTGCTGAGCTGGGAGTGAGCAGGAGGGAAGGAGATAGAGCTGGCACCCTCCTGCTCTTTCTTTTTCTCAAAACCTCCTCCCATTTCAGTGTCTCATATGCAAAAACCTCCACAAACTGAGCTGCATTCAGCCCTCTCCCAGCTGAGCAGCTGGGACAAGACAGGAGATGGGAATAAGTTACACAAATGGAAACTGTGGAAGAGAGAAACTCAACACATTCCAATTTAGAGCAAAAGGCCATCTCCAAACTGATTTTTCCAACTCTGACCAAAGCTCTGACAACTCCTCAGGTGAAACTACTGTTCCTGAAACCCAGGCTGAATTTCTATCAGGAGCTCAAGGCTTTTGCATTGAGCTGTAAACAAGACAACATTGTGATATTTCAGAAGCTAGCTGCCTGAAGGTTGACTTCTCTCATGGAAAGAAGCAGCAGCTCCACATCTCTGGCATTTCCATGACCCAGAGCACACAGCTGAGCAGTTCGGTTTCCTTTTACACCATCAAAGTCTTTACACCAGAACACCCAACCTTCACAAAAGTCTCCTCACGTGATTAACAGTGGATAAAGAGAAGCATTTGCGAGCTATCAAACAGGATTTATTAGGTCTACCATGGAACAAACACAGCTCATCTCAGAAACTCCCTAAACCAAGCAGTATTAAGGAGAAGGCCAGGAACTAGGGACAAACCTCAATGGTTTAATCTCCTAGCCACGACAAACATGACATTGTCCTTTTGGCTGTGATTTTATCCCCTTTCTTTTACATTCTACTGGACTTCAACCCAACGCTTGCTGAGTGCAAATTTCAGGGCTAATTAAAAGCCATCAAGGTGGAGAAGGGGCAACGTTTGGCAAATGCTGGCCCAGAGGGAAGGTGCACGAGATGGGAGGAGCTCCAGGCCCTTTCCTTCTGCCATTCCTGGAACGCCCTTGGCACTGGCTGGAGAGCAGAAGCTGGCCTGTGTGGGTGAGGATTTGTTATGCTTCAAACTTTTCTCTTTTTTAAAGACCACCTGCTGAGAAGAAACAGGACTTTGGGGAGGATGAGAAATGGGGGAAGGAGAGGATGTTGGGAAAGCTGAGAAGTTCAGAGATACAGGGGAGGGAGAAGAAGGCAAAAGATCAAGACCAACCTCAAAGATCAAGAGGAAGAACTCAAAGAGTTCAAGGTTTAAGAGAGCAGAGAGATGACAGAGGGTGAGAGCAGCATGGGGTCAGGAGCAATGGGAAAGGAGCTTTAGCAACAAGATTTCCCAGAAAAACAAGATGAACTGATACAGAAAAAAAGTAGGATTTATTTTGAGGGGAGATAACAGATAAACTAGTTCAGTAAATGGCAGTAGTGGTATTAGGCCACAGATCAAGGCACAAATTGTAATCAAGACCCCAAAAAGCTTTGCTTGGGAATTTAAATAATACCAGATTCACAGATAATGACTGTGAAATGTGGAGAATTAGATGAAAATCAGTTATTAGAAAAAGGATCCCCAGGCAACAGAGTGGAATCAATTCATCAGTCACCCTGAGTAAAAACTAGCAAACAGTAAAATACAGCAAAAATAAAAATGCAATTAAATAAAAAATTAAGATGCTTGTGTGCCCTGGGCAAGTCACACATATGTAATTTTAGGCTTTTGTAGGATTGAAATCTCTGTATTTCCATAACATTCCCAGCCTCGTTTGGACATTAACACACTGGAACTTTGAGGAAATCCAAGCAGAAACAGATCTCTGCGATGGCACTGCATCACAAAACCTCTCTCCAATCACCAGCAGCTCAAGTCCATGGGGGTCTAATTAAATTTCATTGAAATGCAAGAAAAGAGCTACTCTTCAATCTTTTCCCAAACAGCTCTGATTTGATTTCCCTCCTCATAATGGAAGAATGTGTGTGGAAATCCCGTTGCCCTCCCTAAATCCACAGGTCTGTTCCAAAATTATTAGAATGGGAATCAATTCCTTGCCAAAATGAAACTGGAAGTAAACAACTTAAATCAACACATTTGTTTTGTTTCTTTTCCTTCATTCCCTCTTAATTTTGCATGCTTATTCACCACAGGTTTGCATTGCCACCAGGATCCAAACTCATTTAAGAATCGATCAGGAGGAATAAAAAAATGCACATTAATTCAATATCTTCAGCCACTTTTCCACTTCACCTGCTATGAAACGTATTTTCTTTTTGTAGTCTGGACCACAGAGGAGACTCTAAATTGCCATATGTAAATGCTGTTCAAATTATCACCAGAAACCAACTTTACTGGTAGGGAAATAATGAAAAGCACTGGATTTATCCATTCTCTACAGACTTCTACTGGAAGAGGTAATTTTCCCAATTTAAACCCCTGAATTCACCAGTTTGTTCACTTTGAGGGTTCTGTGCAGGTGACAACCAGCCCTGAGTTTGGCAGATGAATTAAACACTCAGTTCATATTCCCTGTTATATCCCCATGGATTTTGGCTGCTGCTGAAAAATATCCTCCTTTTCCCTTGATTTCTCTCATCAACTCCCCAAAAGGTACAAAAAAGGCAGAGTTTTAACAACCCACATGGCACAAACTCAGCCTCTATTCCCAGTCTGCACAACAAGGAATCCTGGAAGTCAATCACACTTCCATAAGATCAAATGTTTGCCCCAAATGTATTTATTAAAGCAGCCAGTGAACTTTCACTCTGTGTATAAACTGGGAAAAGCTGAAATCTCAGTTTTTGAGACATCAACAACAACTTTTCCCAATGGAAAAAGAAGCTGCCTTGAGTTCCTCACCTGGGTTGCCACCGTCTCCTTGACAACAGAATTTGGAAAATTAGCATAAAACCTGTATTTTACAATAGAAATGCAAAACTATCTCCTCTGTAAGTGCAGAAATCTGTTTAATAGACTCTCAGCTGCTAAAATTGACATGGCTGGAGCTGTATGAGCCTATTTCAGCTTTGCATGGAGGAAAATTTTACAAGACCTTTCCATTGCATCCAAAATCCTGGAATAAGCTGGGGAACTGGTAACTAAACAGAAAGATGTAAGGAAAACAAGTAAATCACATGTTGAATTCAGAAGATGGTGAAAGTTGAGATTTCTGAAGGATGAAGCACATCAAGAACTGACCCTGCAGCAGCACCACCTCCATCAATCTCTTGTGACCCCACTCATATTGGACTTTTCTCAGCTATTTTGTGCTTTAGAGCAGAATTTTTTGGGAGCATCTCTGATAGCAGTCCTGAAAAGAAAACCGGGGCAAGGCTGGGAAATGTAATCCAGGTCAGATTTTTTGCACGAGGCACAGCTGACCCTTTCCTTAGGACACAATAAGCCTGAAATTCCTTCACCAGAGCTTTTTTAAACTCTGAATTCTACTCTGCATGTCTTTCTCCGCAGGAATTTGGGAAATGGCCATTTGGATTTACAAGCAGAAGAGCCTGACCCCAATGGAGATAGGTTGCCATCCCACACAGGGAAAATCCTGGGACAGCAGCAGCTTGAAGTTGGCAACAGCCACATCATTCCCCTATCCCACCTCTCCCAGCGGACTGAAATCACAGGATGGGAGGAGCAGAGCTCATCTCTTCTGCAGACTGAAGAACCTCCTTTCCCATTCCAGCAGCAGCCTCAGTTTTCCTAGCAAAGAGCTGTTATTCCTCACTTGTCTTCAAATTACCACCAGAGTCACTTATTTCTATTTTCTGTTCATTCTATGTTACCAAAACATTTTTTTTTTTTTTGGCACAATATTCGTGTTGAACATGGGAAGAGGACCTGAAGCACAAAGATCCCTGTTTTCCATGACTTTCAGGTGAAGAACCACAGACTTGGATCATCCCAATAGAAGCTGAGTTTCAGCACTCCCAGAATATAACTGGTTTGGCAGGAGAGAGGGGGAATTTCTCCCTCTATTTTAGGAGGAAAATTGAGCTGTGCTGAGTGTGGGTGAGCTCCCAACACCCAGTTGGGCTCTGGGATGCACTGGGAGAACTGGGGGATGAACATGGGAGCCCATGTGCCCTGACAGGGTGTCAGCAGCTGGGATTTCATTCCAGACAAGAGACATCTGGTGCTGCTGGGAAATCAAAGGAGTCAGGAAAGGGCTCCAAGTGCTCCTTAGTGCCTCAGGCAGGGGCTCTAGGGAGATGCTGCCCTGACCCCTCCCATCCCATCTGCTCGGAAAAAAACAGGGATATGGACCATCCCCCTGGCAAAGCTGGTTTGTGTCCTTGCCCACCATCACATCTCTGAGTGCTGACTGCAAGCAAAAAATAGGAAAAAAGGAATTTTCACAAAAATACTTGATTTCCTTCACTGTCCCTTCACCAGTCCCTCAAAAATCCTCCCTTTTTAAAAACGGGGATAGCCATGGTGGGTCTGAATATTTTCAGTATTTCCACTTGAGAGGAAGTAAGGAAAGAGTGACCTGAGACCTTCAAGACATCTGTAAATCCTACCTGTAGTTCCCAGTGTGCACATCCTGACTCCAGGACCAGGATTTGCCATGCCTTTTTCCAATCCCAAAGCAGCCATGGATAGCACAAGATTAAACTACGTCAGTCCCAAATCCTTACCCTGGATTATCTATAGGATATGGGCTATTCCAGCAATTCATGTTGTCTAAATGGTATTAGCTGCTTAAAATTGTAGGAGAGGGTGTAGGAACCTGGAATTAGTCTTGATGTCTGAAAGATCTTGGAGAAATGAACCCTTCCTGTTCCCAGTCTGCATTTTAGAGGTGGATTTCTCTAGGTGGGATCCTATTCAATTTCCTTACATTTTGACCACGGGATTTTCCTGATGGAAGCTCGCCTCTCAATTTACATCAGATACTCATCACCACTTCCAGCAGCATGGAACTGGTCCTTCCTTCACCTCCACAACACTGGCCAGGATCTGCTGGGAATGGGCCCCAGTCAAACCCTTCCTCCAAGGGAAACCCAAACCTCTTATGGGGATGATCCAAAGGTCACCTCCAAGCTGGAGTTACACGAATGGTGGCCGCAGTGAGGATGTTCTGAGATGGAAACGTCCATCTCTGTTCCACACTGCTGCAGTTCTGCAGCCAAACCCCTCTGTCCGGCCCCCAAATCCAGCCACACAATTCCAGGATGATTTGGCTTGGAAGGACCTTAAAGCTCATCCAGTTCCATGGGCAGGGACACATTCCACTATCCCAGACTGCTCCAAGCCCAGTCCAATCTGGTCTGGGATACTTCCAGGGATGAGGAATCAGGGCAGTCCTATACTCTTCTTTCCACAATCCCAGAAAACTTCCAAGAAGAAGCAGAAGTTCCACACTGTGCTTGACTCCCTGCAAGCTCTGAAGGTCAGGATTTAAATTTCATGCCCTTTTAGGGCCAGAAGGAACCATCCAGATCAATTAAGCCTCTGAAACACAGAAGCAAACCCCAAACCCCCTTTTTTTCCCATTCCCAATCAAACCTAGGGCTTCTCCAGCAGAACAACATCCCCTTTCCACCAGGAAGGGACATGAGGAGGGGATGCAGCTGTCACCAAGCACTTGGTCCTAGTGACGATAAATGCCCCAGAGGGGGCTCTGCAATCCCCCAGCTCCTCAGCTGGGATCTGACCCTACCCTGAGGAATTCCACTTGGAAAGCTTCATAGGATATTCCCTATTAAGGACAAGAGCCACAAGGTGCTAAAAATATGAATACATTTTCTCTGCAATGTGTTTGCTGCAGCACAGAAATAAAACCATTCCCATTTATCTCACCAGTAACTCCAGTCCAAATGTTCCTCCCTGCCTTGGTCTCATGGTTATATTTTAGGGTATCCTATGCCTTCTATTCCTTGGATTAAGAAATTATTTTTGCTCTCACAAGGACACTTTTCAATTCCTATTATTACAACCCAGACACTGCAAATGCCACTCCAACAGTGGGGAATTTCCCATACATCCCCAAGGCCTCTGAGGGAAGATTTAAAACCAGAGAGGCACAAACCCTCCAGTGTGAGTAATCCCATTTCCCAAGGGAAATAAATTCACTGAAAAAGGACACAGCCATATTTTGAGGAGGTCTGGGGATGGGAAAAGCATTTCCCCATTTTCATGTTTGACCTTTGCTTTAAAACTGGGTTTTACTGATTGATCCCATTGATGGAGGGTCTCCAGCTGATATTCCCAGCATTCCAAGCCTGGTGGCCATTCCTTGGGTGGCCACAGGTGTCTCCATGAACGGCATGAACTGTTCCCTTCATTTCTCTCCTAACTAGTCCTTGGCAGGACTCGCTCAGGAGGGACTGCAAGCCAACCTTGTCCCAGATTCCAGCAGGTGTCACTGTGGGCAATGCTATGGGAAAACACAGCAGGGAAAATGTTAGAATCAAAGGGAAAACACTCATCAGGGTAATTAATATTTGGGTTTTCCTTAATATAATTGGTGATTGCACTTTTTCCCTGTTTTTACAGATAAAAATGCATTGTCTGTGTTAACTTCTTTGGAGTTAAAGGGTGGAAATCATGGAATATTTTTGAGTAAGCATCAGGCTGGATTTTCATTTTGGGGTTGATTCCCACCAAAATTAGCCCATACACGTCTGTAAGCAGGGATGTGTGGGTGAGAATTAGGGAATTTTGGAAACTGGTGAACGAATTCCCAGGAGGAGATGCCCAAAAGACCATAGAGCCACATGCTCTCCTTCCAAGCTTCTCACCAAGAATCCAGCACTGAAAGCAAAGCCCTTAGCACAAACCAGGAATCTCATCCATGGGAGATCCATCCCAAAAATCACTTGGCTCAGGCTGTCAGGAGCACTGCTCAGGAACAGGGGCTTGAGCTGAGCCACCTCCACCACAGTGAACACCCCCAATGTCCAAATTTTAATTAAACTTCAGTCAGAATTGATTGGGTTTTCTCCACCCAAGAAGCAAAGGACAATCACTAACCTGTCAGTCTCAACCTGTCTGCAACAAAGAAAATGCCTGGAAAAGCAGATTCCATGGGGTCCTTGCCCCAGCGTTGCTGCAGTGCTTTTAGAAATTGGGAACAATAAACAAACAGATATTGGGAAATTAGGAACAAGGCTGGATCAGGAAATAGATAACTTGGAGCTCCCGAGTTGTCCCCTGTGATCTCTCTGTTGTCCCAGGTGCCATGAAAAAAATCCACATCCATCCTCTGTGTCTCTAATAGAGCCTGCAAATCCACCAGGGCAAATAATAAATTATGGATTTGCTTAAATCCTTTCTTTTCATATCTCTGAGACCCTGGAAAATATCTAAGATTACAGCAAAAAATGTTTTGTTCTTCTTTCTTCCTTCCTTTCATAACTGTGACAGATCATCTGGAGAATCCGCTTAGAGAGCATAAAAATATCTCCCAGATAGGTTTAATCCAACAGCAAACAGAGAATATTTAAATCCCAACACCTGCATGACCTGAGAGGGGCAGCTTTAGAAATTAACATTTCTTCAGTGCCCTCAATCATCCACTCAACACACCATTGCCAAAAATAACAACAATAAATAAGAGGAAGTCAGTCCTGTGACAAAGCAAATTTGGTGAAGTTTTTTTCTGTTCGATGCTGCCCTTGTCACGTGTCCTGCTGGTGACCATGGCACTGCTGGAGTGGCTCTTCCCACCACTGAGAGGTCAATAATGAGGAGAAGGAGGTGCCCAAAGAACAGGGAAAAGCCAGAAATGTGCTGGAAAGCCAGCTGGAAAACAGGGAACTACAGAACTTTCTTGCAGAGAGCATGGTTTGTGTTAGAAGGGACACAGGATTATCTCATTCCATCCCCTGCCATGAGCAGGGACATCTCCCACTATCCCAGGTGGCTCCAAGCCCCATCCAGCCTGGCCTTGGACACTTCCAGGGATCCAGGGGCAGCCACAGCTGCTCTGGGCACCCTGTGCCAGGGCCTGCCCACCCCACACAGAGAAGAATTTCTTCTCTGACATCTGAGAAAATCTTACAACTCCCAACTCCCATCCTTTTGAGTGTCCCTAGGATTCTCGTGGAGATTTCCATGAATCCATGTGCTTTGGACAGCCAGAGGAAATGTAGTTCCCTAGCTGGGGTGATCTGGCCTAACTCCAGTAGATTTTACAACAGGCATTTGAAAGAAAACCAACAACCCAGCTCCTCTGCTTAGGGTATAGCAAATGAGCCCAGAGACAAGGGCAGGGGGGCTTCTGACAGTAAATTAGATGTTAATAAACTTTCCCTGTCTCCAGAGGAACCTAGCTTTGTATGGAAAGCCTCTGGAAAATTATCCCTCTGATACCACTGGGATTTTTTGGCTGAACAAAAGCTGCTTCTTGAGAGGTTTCTAAATTCATTTGATAAATCTCAGTTAAAGAGAGAATACCATTCCCTGCCTGAAAAGTGCATTTGGCAGAGGCCAAAAGCTGCTCCTTGCACCTGACACAAATACCAGAAGACCTGAAGCTCCCACATGTGCCAAGAGCATAGAACTACAGAAAATGCCTTCTCATGTGTTCAGCACGAGGATTTTATTAGAGAAAAAATGGAGGGATTTGATGTTAAATCAAATGGGAAGAAATGGCAACAGATTTTCCACCCCTCTGGTGAGACCCCACCTGCAATAGGGTGTCTGATCTGGGATGTGGAGCTGCTGGAGGGAGTCCTGGGGAGGCCATGGAAATGCTCCCAGGGCTGGAACCAGGCTGGGAGAGCTGGGGGTGCTCACCTGGAGAGGAGAAGACTCCAGGGAGAGCTCAGAGCCCCTGCCAGGGCCAAAAGGGGCTCCAGGAGAGCTGGAGAGGGACTGGGGACAGGACATGGAGGGACAGGACACAGGGAATGGCTTCCCACTGCCAGAGGGCAGGGAGGGATGGGATATTGGGACATTGGGAAGTAATCGAGGTCCCAAAGGTTTTCTCCACTGGCATCACCCTCTAACAATAAGTTTTGCAGAAGTGTGGAAGAAAAGCCCCAAATCTCACCCCATTTCTACCTCTGCAGGAGAAGAGAGGATGGGCAATAAACACACACAGAGACAACCACGTTCCTGAGAAGAACCCACAGAAACCAGGGAATACTCAGTTCCTTTCCTGAGCTAAGATAAGCAGATCACTTTTAGCTCCCAAGATGTGGCCCGTGCCCACATTAAAGAAAATCAAAAGGAAAACTTAACTCCAAACAACACATTTTATCCAATGCAAAGCTGGAGCAGCTCCTGCCACTGACTCCATTGTATTCCTGCGCTCCAGTTTTTCCAGCTGCATTTTATTTTCTAATGCTTTTTTTCCCCAAAAAAGCCTTTTTTTTTCCTGGTGCAACTGCAAACCCAAAGCTGTGTTCTCATGAGCACCATTTGAAAAATTAATGGAAGTACAACTAACTCTAGTCAGAATTTTGTCCATTTGCAATGGAGTCAGTCATGACTGAAGCTGATTTGATGCCCCCACAGGCAGCATTACCCTGCCCCACAGCTCCTCCAGTGAACACAATCCAGAGTAATTCCTTCAATAGAAAAATATAAATAATGACATCACCATATTTTTTCTTAACCAAAACCTTTTACTCTTCCCTGTCTATTTTGAATTCTCCTCCAAATCCAATTTCTGGCTCTGTATCACATCAATATCTGCCTTGGTGCTGGCAGAGCCTGCAGGACAAACCAGAAACCCGTTTCCCTTTATCCAAGAGCCTCGCTGCCTAAATAAGCCTAAAAAAACCACTGATTTTATGGAAAGCTAATTAATTTTGCACATTTCCCCTCTTCTATTCACTGTTGCCACACAATCCCACAAAGGCAGGACTGTGTTCAGCCTCTGTTAATTAACCAGAGGCATCCGAAGGCCTTCTGATCCATTCTAATTGAGCAGTGCGGAGCAGGAAGGATGCTTGGCATCTCTGCAGGAAGGCCCAGCACAGCTCTTACAGCTGAATCAAGCCATGAAATCTCCTCCAAGATCCCACTCTCCACCAGGAGCCACACCAGGAACTCCACGAGCAACAGGGAAGAATTTTGGGTTGCTTCATTTTTTTAATATTTGTGCCTTTTGAAATTCAGTCCTTCACTGGAATTATAGTAAAAGGAAGAAAAAAGACAAAGGCTGGCAACCAACACTCAGCACACAAACTGAGCTGCTGAAGTGGCTGCAGACAGGAGCTGGGATCCCAGATTTCAGCACCCAGAGCAGCAGGAAAAGCTTCCGTCCCTGGCAGCCTCTACCTGTGGGATTCAGCACATTTCTCTGCCTCTCCCCTCAGTCTGGCTCTGCTGTTTGTCCAAGGATTCACTGGGAGCCAAGGCCAGGCTGCCTGGGGCTGGAGGAAACACATCACTGGCACTTGGATCTCGGTAATCCATTCAAATAAATTAAAATTCTGAATGTTAACACTTCCAGTGAAAGAACTCCCCAAATGCACATTGGGAGAGGCGGGAATGGTTTTCCCAGCACTTCCAAGCTGTAGCTGCTCTCCTGTTAACCCAGGATGAGTCAATGAAGTGCTCTACAGCTGGATTTAGGGCAATTATCCATATTTATATTTAAATACTACACTGCAATTATGATAGATAAATATTGTATATTTCAATGTGTCATAAAGTATTGTCAGAAAACCATGGAACAGTTTGGGGTGGAAGGGAAGTCCATCAAAGTCCATCTCTGTGCAATGGGCAGGGACACCTTCCACTGTCCCAGGCTGCTCCAAGTCCTGCCCAGCCTGGCCTGGAACACCTTTAATTTCTATACATCCAGCAGCAATCTATAAATGTATACATACACATAAATGGCAAAGCTGTCTCAAGCTCTGGCTACACCACACAAACCATGCACATCCACATAATGTAGTTTAGGCCTGACATTATCTGCACCAAAAACTTATCTGGGGGGTTTTGTAAGGAAATCAAAGCACCTTTGTCGCTGTCTCTCGTGCCAGCCACTCAGATTCCCACATATAACATTTTCCATGGATCACCAGGATCCCAAACAGCGAAGGAACAATGAGGCCACAGGATTAGCAAATGTAGATGAAAAGGCCTGAGTTGGAAATGCCAACAAGACCTTAATTCAATCTCCTCCTGTGCATCTGCAACCATGGAACTTTAAATCTTGGATGATTCTGTCTGGGGCACCAACAGCACCTGGAGTGAATCCAGAGGAGGCCATAGAGATGCTCCAAGGGCTGGAGCCCCTCTGGAGTCAGGCTGGGAGAGCTGGGGGTGCTCACCTGGAGAGGAGAAGGCTCCAGGGAGAGCTCAGAGCCCCTGCCAGGGTCAAAACAGGCTCCAGAAGAGCTGGAGAGGGACTGGGGACAAGGCACGGAGGGATAGGACACAGAGAATGGCTTCTACTGCCAGAGATGGGATATTGGGGAGGCCCTGGCACAGGGTGCCCAGAGCAGCTGTGGCTGCCCCTGCATCCCAGGATGTGTCTAAGGCCAGGCTGGACAGGGCTTGGAGCAGTCTGGCACAGTGGAAGGTGTCCCTGCTCGTGGCAGGGGGTGGAATGGGACAATCCTTAATGTCCCTTCCAACTCAAACCAGTCTGGGATTAGTTACTCCAGCTGCCCCTGGCTCTCTGAATTCCTGCCTCCTTCCCCTTTCCTGAAAACTCGACCCAATTCAGTGGAGCTGGGCAGATGTTCAGGCAGGTAACAGCTCCAAACCTGACATCCAAGCAAAGGGATCTTTATCTGAAACAGGACTAGGAATTTGGAGTTGGGGAACAAAATTTAGATGAGTCAGCTGTAGGCAAATGAGGAATTTGAGATCAAATGGAAAATTACAAAATCATGAGTACCTGGAAGTGGCTTCAGAGAAGAGGTCAAGGAACCTTAATTACATCTATCAGTACCTGAACACCTCATCTGAGATGGAGATCCTACAAGTTTTACATTTGAATGGCACAAGGAATAACCTGAAGAGGAAAAACACTGCCAGAATGTGAAGCAACTGCAACAATGTGAAGGAGAGGAAAGAAATCCCAATTTTGGACAACAAAACCCAAATAAAAATGAAGGGGGGAAAAAGAAGGAGAGGAGGAAATGCCAGCCCAGATCTCTGAGTGCTGCCCATCCCCACCAAAACCTTATCCCTGATCTTGGCCATGCCAGGAACAGATTCCTCATCCTACTCCCTTCAGGATTTTAATTCCATTTGCTAAATGAAATTATCCATAAAGACTGAAATTATTGGCAAAGTTGGTGTCACCCAGATAATCCCTGGGAGAGTCACCAGACACTTTTTTTCCATGCAATATTAACAATTCCATGATCCAGAGGGGTTTTCCAATGCTTCAGAAGTACAACCCATGGAATGCGGGCTGTAGCCAGCTGGGAGTTTATATCTAAATATACAGATCTCAGAGTGACTTTTTATTTTTGATTTATGCAAAACACAGCATATTCAATCCAAGACAAACCCAGAGGAAATAATGCTGATTCCAAGCAGAAAACTGGGAGCATCCACCCCCAAAATCCAGATTTATTCCACACAAATGCTGTTGTCATGCCTCATTTTTGCACTGATATTTATTAAGAACTTCTTTTCCCTGTTGCCACAAAGCTTTAAGTGTTTCTGGAAAAGTTTCCTAGACTTTATTCTCCTCCTTAACCCTTGATAAGGAGCTTACTGCTGGTGATGTGATCCAAGCAAACTCTGGCTGGGAGTTTTGTGATAGGCAGATGGAATTTATGGCAGAGGGAATTCACAGCCTTTTTTCTCTAAACCAGAGCGTTCCCTGGCAGTAAAAGGAATAAAGTTTATCTCTAAATATGCAATTATTTGGGGTGACAAACAACTGATTTGTTGAAGCCACAGAATTTATCTGGGCACTAAATAAAAAGGCAGAGAAGGAACAACACCCCAGCGTTGCTCAGGAAAAAAAAAAAAAAAAAAAGAATTCAAATCAACTGTGATGTCAGCAGCGCTGTTTCTCCAAATCCACGGGAACATCTTCCGTGATGAAGAGGTGCAGATGAAGAAAAGCGAGCAGGAATGAAATAAATTACTGCAACACATACATTTCCTGCACTTAAATCACCTTTTGGAAGAGGTTTACTAATGACTTTCTGGGATACTGAATTCCTCAGGCTCAGAAGGGAGCATCGTGGAAATAAAATATGGGGGAGAAACTGATGTGACCCAAATATTTTACATCCATTTCACATCTGCTTATGGGGAAATCTTGGGGGAGTTGGTTTTGAGTTTTTTTGGTAGGGTGCAAGGTAGGTTTTTTTCCATTTTAGGGGGAGTTGTAGGATTTCAGTTGTTTTTTCAGAGGTTTTATTTGGTTGTTGTCTTGTGGGAGATTTCTTTGTTTTATATTGACTTCTTAAAAGTCTGACCCTAACGAGGCCCCATTAAAGCCAGGCAGGCAAAGCCCAACTCCCTCTCAACATCTCAACACTGTTGTAACTCTTCCCAGAGCACCTTTTCCATAAAACCTTTAAAATACCCTCCAACATAAATGTCCAATCAAATCTGAAATGATTTTTACAGGTTTTTACATTCCTCTTCACCATTCGCCCAGAGGCTGGAGAAGTTCATTCCCTTCTGGACACCACAAGAAATTATTGATTCACTTCCCAAATGGATAAAAATCCTATTTAAAAACATATAAACCCTGTTCAAAACTGGATTCATTTTCCCCACAACTCTTCTCATGGCCCCGATGGCTGCCAAACTGGGGAACTGCTCTTTGAGGAAAAAAGAAGGGGCTGGATGTTGCCAGCAGAAGATTCTGAGCTCCTGAAATTCCAATATTTAAAGCACTTACCTCTTCCAGGACATCTGCAAGCTTACTGAGGATCTCCTCCGGAAGGCTCTGGAATGTGGGAACGCTGCAATACAAAAGAAAGCTTGATTAATGGATCCCTTTAGGCAGGGCACATATCCAGCTGCTTCCCTCTGCTCTGTCTTCCAGAGATTTTGCCTTCCCGCTCTGGGGCTGAACAGGAATAAAATATCATGGAAAGCTGCACCTTTTCTAACAGTCAGGATGGATTTGGTGATGATGGGAGACCATGGGAATATACCTCTGGAGAGCCACGCCCTAAAGCTGGTCATCAACTAGGGATCCATGCAGGACCCACTGGAATTCCCATGTGCCACAATCCTGCTTCCTTCCTGGTCTGCTTCAGCCCCCCAGAAATAACACACAACACAAGAAAAGGGCAGGGAAGACCAGCCCCAAATAAAATAGTGAAATCACACCTGGATGGACAGAGGGCAGAGCACAGATCTCTGCAGCTCTGAGCCCCATCCAAGCACTTGGGGAGTCTCTGAACACTTCCCTGGTGGCTTTACAGTCAAATTTGCATCTTTCCTTAGGCAAGAAAAGGCAACTTTGTCCCTTGCCTGGAAGCAATTCCCTCAGCAAAGGCTGCTCAGGCCAGTGTGGGATGAGAAGGTGATGCAGCCATGGACAGCTCCCTGACCCAGAGTCCGCCACACGGCACCTAAATCAGTCTGGAGCAGGATGGGGGACACGAGTTTGGGTCTCCAAACCTACAGGGAGGATCCTGACTTTGAACCTGTATCTCCACTGCCTTACAGCCCACCCAGGGAGGCTGTGGAATTGCCCTCCTTGGAGAGACCCAAAAGCCATCAGGACATGGTCCAGGGCACCCTGAACCAGAGGACCTCCAGATGTCACTCCCATCCTCAGGCAGCCTGTGGTTTGCAGTACTCCAGTTTCTCACCCTCTCCTTTCCATAGAAACCTGAGATCCATCAATATGCCCAGGTGATGCTGAAGGAAACACACAAACACAACAAAAATTTAATCCAAAATACATCATGGCCCAGAGCAGCTGTGGCTGCCTCCAGATCCTTAGAAGTGTCCAAGGCCAGGCTGGACAGGGCTTGGAGCAGCCTGGGACAGTGGAAAGTGTCACTAACCATGGCAGGGGTGGCACTGGATGAGCTTCAAGGAGAAAAGGAGGCTCAGGGGGGCCCTTCTGGCTCTGCACAGCTCCTGACAGGAGGAGACAGCCAGGGGGGGTCGGGTTGTGCTGCCAGGGAACAGGGACAGGACAAGGGGAAAGGGCCTCCAGCTGTGCCAGGGGAGGAATTTGCCCATGGAAAGGGTGGTCAGGCCTTGGCAGGGGCTGCCCAGGTGGAATCAGCATCCCTGGAAGGGTTTAACAGCCACAGAACTTGGGGCTATGGGTCGGGGTGGGGCTCAGCAGTGCTGAGGGAACAGCTGGACTTGATCTTGAATGATTTTTCCAACCCAAATTCTTCTCTGATCATTTACCCTTCTTTTTAATAATAATAAAAAAAAAAGTAGTTTCAATTGAATCTATTTAATACCTAGGCAGATAAACGCAGAAAAATATCACCTTTCATGCTCTCAACAACTGCTTTTTCCCTTATGAAGATCACTTTCATTACTGGGGGCACATGGGCCCACATTGAAACAGGACCTAACAAACAACTGGACAGGAATTCTGTGACAGCCAGGCCTAAGCATCAAATGAAAGTTCATTACATCAATTCCAGCATTCCCAAATGAAGAAGGAACTTATGGGAGAAGATAACAGGCTTGGACAAGTGGTCAAATTTTAGTGTGGTTGCACCCTTAAACTCCCAAATTGGGGGGGAACCCACCACAGAGTATTTTTTAATAGATAATTATGCTTGTGAAATCCAAGGGAGTGAAAGATATCTATTTTAGATCAAAACTATTAAAAAAAAGCAAAATTGGACCTATGTTCTTAAATTCCAACTCTTACCATGAGAAAAACCTAGAACTTCAACTCTGCAATAAAGCAAATAACAGGAAAAGCAATTTGTTGACAAAACAAACTGCAACACATCATAGAATGACGCCATTGATATCCCAGATTTCGGGGGGGTTATGGCAGGCCAGAATTCCCCTAAACAGCCAGAAGTGAGAAAACAGCCAAATATTTGAGTTTCTTTGATAAGAAGAGAGCAAGGCTTGATTATCCAGGTCAATAAAAATCCCCATTCACTCTCCACAGGACAGTGTTAAATGGATTCATAAAACAGTCTTGATTCCTTCCAAGAACTGCCTGGGTTATTGAAGGACTTGTGTACAAAAGGAGTGTTTCCATTATTATTTCCAGGTGGGTACTTGCCCTGAAAGGCAAATGGAGCCTCAGCTCTCCAGGGAGAGCCTTGAGCAAAACAGCTGAGCTGCAAATTGCTCCAAGTGGGAAACCATGGGACAGAGGCAAACAGGAGCAGAAAACCTCCCAGGGAATCTTTGATCACCACAGCAAGAGACAGGAAAAATTTATTTCCTTTTCTACAACTGCGTGACCAAGGCTGGACCCATAGGAGGGCAAACATTCAGCCCCTGAGTTGGGATGTATTTAGGGTAGAAAAATCTGCAGCAAGCGCTGCTCCAGCTGTTCAAGGAACGATTGTTCTGCCCAACAAAGCAGGGCCAAACAAACCCAGACTTTCTCCAACAAGTTCTCCTCCCATTGTTCCTTAAATCCCATCAATAATGAAGATTTTTAAACACCCACTCCAGACAGTAACAATTCTACAGCTGGCAAAACAGACATTCTGGTAGGTAACACTGAATGCCCTCAGTAAAGTTTGAAACTTGTGCCTTTTCTCCCTACCTGCAGCACAGGCAAAGGACTTCACTTGTTCCTTTTTCCATGACCATCTCCCACTTTGCACAGCAAAAGCTGGACTTGATGATCTCGGAAGCTTTTTCCAGTTTAATGATTGTGATTGAATTGTAGAATAAACAAGAGCAGGTCACCAACCTCTCCCAGCACAAGGGACCTCCTGCTACTCTCCTTATCAAGTCCCTATAAGAGACTTTCTCCAGCTGCTTCTTATTCCACATAATGAGGAGTCATTTCTCCACCTGCCCTGAATCCACTCCCTGGAATCCAGCTGGGGATGGAATAGAGCTATTCACAACTGACATCCTGCACACCTGCAGCCCTTCTGCTCCTCTAAGTTCTTGAAGGTTATACAGGTGTTTAAAAGTATGGATACAAAATTATTAATGCCTGTTTGATAGGATCCCCTGGCAAAAGCACAGCCCATGATCCACAGGAGGTGCCAGGCCACCCTACAGAGGCAGCAAACAAGGAGGTAAAGCAGATCCCTAGCTCCAGGATTTGAGTTTTAGCAGAAAATGCAACCAACCGGAGGATTTTAACCCACCCAAAACCAGCATTTCATCAGGACACTGCAGCTGCCATTGCAGGGAATGGGATAAGGAACCTTCTCCAGCCACCCTGCCCCTACACCCTGGACAGTGAGCAGGGGAAGGAGGAGAGGTGACATTTTCCTGGCTGCATTCTCCATTGCTCAGCCATGGAACATTGTGCAGGGATGGCAGTTCCTGGCCCCCAGAGAATTTCCCGTGGGGAATTGCTCCCCGTCTGGAGTGATTCCTCCTGGCTCCAAATGTGACACATATTCCCAGAAAGCTCAACGTGCCCAGCACCAGCTGCCAAACTCGGGGAAAGCAGCTGTGCTAAAACATCCATGGATTGAATCCCTGTCCCCATGGAGGAGCAGGGACATGCCCAACCCGAAGGAGATGGGAAAGGCTGTGGCTCCATCCCTGGGGATGCAGTCACCAAGCTGCTCTCAACTTCCAGGTAGAAGCAACATCCCCACTGACCACTCTTTGATTCATCCCTGTGATCCCTCCCACGGACGGCTCCTGGAGGAAGCAGCAAGGGCTTCCAAGCAGGGCTGGCTGTGGCCCAAGGCTCTGTTTGCAGCCTCAGACGCGCTCGGTGGCAGCGCTGCCAGCTCCCACAGGACATTTATCTTCTGACACACACCACCACTCGCAGGGCTCCTGGCCCTGCTCTGCCTCCAGCATATAAAAGCAACCATTCACTCTCTAAATCCCTTTCAAGATGCATTCCCAAACTTTTGAAGGGTGTTCAGTGAGGGTGCTCATGCAGGTCGGTGGCAGATGTTTCTCCTGGGTTAAGCCTGGAACAAAACCTCTCTCTTTTATTGCTGCTTGGCACCATCACAATTGCAGTTGTTGTCATTGCTCTGTGCTTTGGGTAAGCAGAGCTCCAGACACCAAAACTCCAGTAAAAGGAAATTAAGGCTGTCTGAGTTCCCTGAAACTTTTTTTTTTGGCACCCAACTGAAATGAAGGCTGAAAAATGCAAATGTTTTTCCTTAGCACACTTAGGATGCTCCTACAGCTCTGTCTCAGCTCCAAAAGAACTGAGGCTACATCTGATCAGCACAAGCGGATCCTTGATTTGAGATATCACCAAAACATGGAGTTTGAGACAGCTCAAGCTGTACAGGCAGCCTCCCACTTGGCTCCCAGTTGTGTAAGGGAGAGAATGTTGGTTCCATTGGGATCATGACCCTGGCATCATTTCATGGAATCAGAGTGGCTGGGGTTGGGAGGGACCTTAAATCTCATCCAGTGCCACCCCTGCCATGGGCAGGGACACGTCCCACCATCCCAGGCTGCTCCAAGCCCCAAAGTACAGCCTGGCCTTGGACACTCCCAGGGATCCAGGGACAGCCACAGCTGCTCTGGGCACCCTGTGCCAGGGCCTGCCCATCCTCACAGGTACATTCCTTTTGTGTTGCAAACTGCTGATCAAAAGATAATTCCTCTTTTCTGACAGATTAATAAATATTATTTGGAGGATCAGCAGCTGGTTATTTTCTTTCATAATACGCACAAGAGAAGTGGCAGAAATTAATTTCAGGAAATGTCTATTTATTTATCAAAAAACCTCAGTCCTTCCCCAGTCACACAGGTAATTGCTAAGTCAAGGCTGATTTTCCTGCAGCAATATCCCATATGTTTTGCTTGGATCTGTGGAATCACTGAGGCTGGAAAAGCCCTCCCGGTCCACGGAGTCCCAGCTGTGCCCAATGCCCACCTTGTCCCCAGCCCAGAGCACTCAGTGCCACCTCCAGCCATGGGCACTCCAAACCTCCCTGGGAAGCCCCTGCCAAGGCCTGAGCACCCTTTCCATGGGCAAATTCCTCCTGGTGTCCAAGCTGAGCCTTTCCCCAGCTCCATTCCTTTCCCTGGACATGGTCCAACCCCTCCAGAACTCTCTGGCCGTGAGGGCCCAGAACTGGACACAGTTCAAAGAATATTAGAGAACCAGAAGGAAGGGTCAGGGATGGTAACAGCCACTCACATTCCCATTAATTTCACTTCGGGTTGGCCTTGGAAGCACCTCATGGAACAGAAGTCTCAGGAAGAGAGAAGAGATTTGCTCTGCAGGTGCTACAGATGATTTGTCTGTTGTGCTAAAGCCACACAGGCAGTAAACAATTCACAATTACTCATTTTGGAGAGGGTGAAAATGGAACAGCCACAGTTTGAACACTCTGCCACTCATTACACAGCCCTTATCAGGGAAATAAAATCCTGAAAGGAGATTGTGGGGCATTTGTTTTCAGGGATGTAGTGGTGTGTTTTAACGGGGATCTGGTTATATCCTAAACCCTGCCACACACAGGATAATGGGAGAAAAGCAGAAGTGATCCTATCCCTGAGGAGCAAACACTGAAGTAAAGCAAGTGCCAAGAATTGCATTTTTCCCTCTTGTGCTGAAAGTATACCAAGGATGCCAAGGGATCTGCTGGCATCATGAGACCAGGAATCTCAGTGTCCCTGAGGGGAATGTGAAATGATCTCAAAAGGATCAGAATCACAAAGGCTGGGAAGACCTCCAAGACCAGAATCCAACACTGCCATGTCCATCACTAACCCACGTCCCTACCCACCACACCTGTATGGTTTTGAACACTTCCAGGGACGCTCTTTGGGCCCAGGCTCTGTTTGTGTTCAATAGGCAGAGCAGGATCTCTGGAGGAGTATTTTGCCTTGCTCCTGTCAATCCCTGCCTCTCCCTGACAGGGGTTCATTATCACAGACAGCCCTCCTACTGCATCTTGTTTGGCAGTCACTGGGAAGATGGGACTGATTTAAAAGAAAAGTTCCATGGTTGCTGTCAGCATAAGAGAGAGAGAGAGAAATTAGCAGGTATGTGAACCCCCTCCTCCCATTGCAGATTAATTCATCCAGGATGATTCATCTTGGAAAGGACAATTGCTCCCTAAGAGCTTCCAAAGGCTCAGCAGAAGCAGCAGCCACTGTGGGAACTGCAGGGAAGTTTGGGCAGGCACAGGGTTGCCTCTGCTGCTCCTAAGCCACCTTACAGAGGAAAGCTGCTCCTGCTGGAATCCCTGGAGGATGTTATGGGATGATTTTGGATCTAGCAGGTGGCGTTTCTTCATATTTACAAATCAAATTCTACCTGCAGTCCCAAAGCAGAACTTTACCACATTCCAACTCACCCAGATTTTCCAGCACTGTTGTATCACAGAATCCCAGGGTCGCTGAGGCTGGAAAAGCCCTCCCTCCCAGCTGTGCCCAATGCCCACCTTGTCCCCAGCCCAGAGCACTCAGTGCCACCTCCAGACCTGCCTTGGACACCTCCAGCCATGGGCACTCCAAACCTCCCTGGGCAGCCTCTGCCAAGGCCTGAGCACCCTTTCCATGGGCAAATTCCTCCTGCTGTCCAAGCTGAGCCTCCCCTGGCACAGCTGGAGGCCCTTTCCCCTTGTCCTGTCCCTGTTCCCTGGCAGCACAGCCCGGCCCCCCCTGGCTGTCCCCTCCTGGCAGGAGCTGTGCAGAGCCACAAGGGCCCCCCTGAGCCTCCTTTGCTCCAGCCTGAGCCCCTTTCCAGCTCCCTCAGCCCCTCCTGGGGCTCCAGCCCCTTCCCCAGCTCTGTTCCCTTCCCTGGACACGCTCCAGCCCCTCCAGGGCTCTCTGAGAGGGCCAGAACTGGACACAGCCCTCGAGGTCCCTCAGCAGGGCCAGCACAGAGGGACAATCACTGCTCTGGTCCATCTGGCCACACTGTGTTTGATATAAACACACTGATGATTAAAGATAAAAGCTGTCATGCAAAGCCTCACAGCCCTGAACACTGATTTTTTTGGTCCTGCATTCACAATACAGCTGAAATTAAATTGTCTTTGGCTTGCACCATAATTACCTCTTCAAAACAGTTTGCTGTCAAAGAGTTTCTTTCCTGCATTTTTTCCCCTTTGTCTAGGGCATTTTATGGGAAATGAAACCTCACCCTTCAACCTCTGGACAGACCCAGAGTGAGTGCACCAAGCCAATTTTCTGCTTCTTGACTGAACAACAGAATCCCAGGATGGTTTGAGCTGGGAGGGACCTTGCATCCAGTGCCATCACCTGCCAAGGGCAGGGACAACTTCCACTGTCCCAGGCTGCTCCAAACCCCATCCAATCTGGCCTTGCAACACTGGAGCACCAGAATGAAATCCAACAAAGACCACTACCTCACACAAGGTAGAAAACAAAAGGCTTTTGGGACTGATTCTCATGGTGTGCCTCAAAAGAAATCCTTAACCCTTAACCCTGGTCAAAGGGTCAAAATCACAGTGAGTGTAAATAAGGGACAAGTGGCATTTGCAGGAACAGTCTGTTGTCCCTCTTTCCTCCAAATTTACATCATATCCAAGACCAAACGAAGGCAGGAGTCTTTTGTCTTAGAGATCTCTGCTGCACTTGACAGCATCATAATAATCTCTTTTTCATGGAGCCCCTGACAACCTTTCCAAGCACAGCCCTGTTTGCAGCCGCTGCATCCTCCTTTTAACCACCTCCACTAAAAGAACGCATCACAGAGATCACCATCATTTTCTGCCTTCAGAGTTACATGTACACAAAAGATAAGCTGTAAATGTTTTTAACATCCTCTGAATCACCAGCTTTTCATGTTCTCCAGGGCAGCTTCTCCAAAGCAAAGGGACCTGAAAGGGACAGGAGCTCCTGGAGCTGAGGCAGGGCCTGGAGCATCTCGGTGCCCAGCAAGGGCTGAGGGAGCTGGGGCTGCTCAGGCTGGAGAGGAGCCCCAGCTGAGAGGGGCCCTCAGCCCTGGGTGTCCCTGTGTGCAGGGAGGGCTCCCAGCAGGGCCCAGCCTCTGCTCCAGGGCCCAGCAATGGCCCCAGAGCCACGGGCAGGGACTGAGCCCAGCAATTGCCCTGCACAGGAGGCACAACTTCTGCCCTGGGCAGTGCCCAGCCCTGAGCACATTGGCCACACAGGCTCTGGGCTCTCCTCCCTGGGCCAGTGCAGAGCTGAGTGCACACACTGCTGTGCCCTGGGCTCTGGGATGGCCCTGCTGGAGCATGGAGGGGGCACCAGGTGCCCACTGAGCTCCCTCCAGCCTCTGCCAGCCTGGGACCCTGTAAATATTTAAATTTTATTTTTTTTTTAATTGCTCCCTGACACAGTTTTTGAGTGAGTCTTCACAATTCACAAAACATTAAAACACCTAAATATCTACCTTTTTTGTTGTTATTTACTATGAGAAGGATTTTAAAATATGGATATCCTGCCCAACACATTCCTAGGCTGGGAGTTAGCAGGGGTGACTCCATGGTTGGCAGCATCACCAAATCCCAGACACTGGTTTTGGGAGCAACCTTGAGCCCCTCACTCTGGCTGATACATCTGAGATGATTTATGGAGGGACACCCCAAATAAAATCCCTCCTGAGTGATCACTAGAGCATCACTTCAGATATCACCAATGAGAACGGACTTCCAAGAATGACTTAGTTACCCCCAGAGAAATAAGCCACAAAAATGGTACCAAAATCCTAAAAATTTTGTTCCTTTCATGGTGAGAACTCAGCACAACCACGATGGGATGAAATCCTGGGATTGTCCCCATGAAAATCCAAATCAGAGGCATTTGAGACCTTCCCACAAACAAGCAGTGCTGTGCCAACCCCAGAGAGCCCCAGCAAGACCACCAGAACATCCCAACTAGCCCAATTCCATGATCCCAACCCATCACTGGGCAAAACCTCCTTCCTTGTGGTTTATTACCTGCACAGAATCCCAAATACCTTTAAAGAACTTCAAAAGCCATAGCTGGGACACCCCTTTCTCCAGGATAAGCCTGAGTCCTTTATTGAATTAAAGAAAGGAGAAAGATGATTTAATCCCAGACTTTACAAGGCCGTTAATTCTCCCTTTACGTCTTGGAGACCAAAATTTCCTATGCACAGCAAAGCCTCTGCAGCTGGAAATGAATTAAAGGTCGAGGATTTTCAAGGGGCCTGGGCTGTATTGGAGAAATAATTAAATAAAGCCTGACAGATTCCACACACAGCTCAAAAATCCAATTGTTTATGAAAACATAATCTTGGGAATATTAGAGACAGGCGAGGAGCATAATGGGCATTAAAAAAAAACAAAACAAACAAAACAAACCTCTGTGTTGGGAATTACAATAATTCCATACAATTCTGTTCTGCTGCTCTCAAACCCTCTCAGCTTCCTCTCCCAGGCTGGTGATCCCAAATTCAACCCTCAATTCTTGATCCTACACCCAGGTTCATCCCAGTCCTGTTGGACACCCAAGCTTCCAATTGGAGCATCTCAGGTTCCTATGGTCCATGAGGGGAAATTGCAGCATTCCAGGTCCAAAGCAGTTTGGAAAAGGGGAGGAACCTTCTGATCAGTGGTCACCAGCAAGAGTGACCAGTGACAGGTCACTTGATCCATGGAACAGCCCCTGTCCTGCTATTAGAGGGAAATTCCTGGGGACTTTTCCTTTGCATCCAACATGCATTGGATCTGTCCCCGCAAAAATCCCAACAGATATTTCATATCCTCATATGCTCATCTCCAGCATTTCTCTTTTCCATTATTTTCTCCACTGCAAGATGAAAGCTTCACTAAATTCCACTAACTTGTTTAATTAATTGCTGTTCAACAGACAACAAAAGGTCAGCACGTGATGGGGTTGTCTCTGTATCCCGGGCAGGGAATTCTGCTGGCATCCTGCTCTGTCATTCCCTCGGCCCGTGATCAAACCTCCAAACCCTTTCCTCCTGTCCTGTTCCAAAAGTGATAAAGACAGTCCTGAAACTGGAGTGGTTGGGAATATCTCTGGGCTCCCTGGTTGACACTTGGACAGAGAAATAATAGAAGGCAAGACAGAATTCCAGGACTTCTGAAGCAAACAGAAGGGAAACCTGACCCCAAATTAACCCATGAGGAAGTCAGGGAAGATGGATCCAAAAGGAATGAACCCAGATTTGGTGCTGGGTTTTTGTCCTGAGCCCTGTAATCCAGGATATCCTGCCCTGCATCTTTTCCCAGAGCAGCATCCATAAGCCTGGCTATTCCCAAAGCCCATCCTTATCCAACAGTGGCTCCACCACTCTGTCAAAAATTATTTAAAAATACAATTTATGCTAGTCAGCTTTATTTCATTTTTTCATTGAAAGAAAGTCATCATGACACGATTATGGCTGGCTTGCAGATTGTATTTTCTCTACACTGATTTATGCAAGGCCACATTTCATCTTGATAAAAAAGACGATTCAATGTGTTTGGAAGGAAACACTTCAGATTAAAATCTGACTCATTGACAGGTATCAAAATACTGTTAAAAGGTGTCAGCAACAGGTGTTGAAGGCACTTCCATAAATCCATCCTGGTTCCCTGTCATTCCTGATTTATTGATGATCATTACATGTTTGCAGATGACTCAGTTTACTCCTCTGGAGTGATTAATGTCTAAAATTCCCTCTAATGGCCTACAAGTGTTGGCAAGTGTTGAGCAGCTCAGTTTTGGGCCAGGCATGGAGATCAGAGCAGCAGCACCAGGGTGGGCACAAAAGAATTGATTCAAAACACAGCAGCCAGGCTGTTCCCAGTAACATCCCCCCAAAATCCCATTAAGTGTCACTGGAATAAAACATTTGTCACTTAATATGGATTCAGAGTGGCTCCTACCCACATGGGAGGAAGATCAGGTGGCAAAGATCATCAGCAGGTGAAGGAAGGTGAAGTCCAGTGGATTTAGAAATCCCATAAACTGAGTTTTTTGTCTCATTCCCTCATGTCCAGCGATAAGGAAAGGACTGGAACAGCACCATGTGGGGCAGAGCTCTGTCCATGAGGGAGCCAAGGACACAAGGCTGGACATTTTCTTGTCAAGGGGTGCTTTTACCTCTCTCCAATTAAAATTCAGTGGGGGCTGTAGTGGAGCTCAGAGGCTCAGGCACACTGCCCCTTATCCATTGTCCCTTAGGTCTAGAACCTCATAGAGACAGTGCTGGGAACACTTTGTGAAGGATTGGGCTTTACTGGAACATCAGTTTAATGTGGAAACTAAAACACAGGGGAACAGAAGGTCCTGGATTCCTGGTGTTGTTTAGAAGGGTAAATCCCATTAGCCCAGACAGGAAAATCCAGGTCATGGATTGCATTCCTGGTTTCCAAGGAAGATCCAGGAGCTGCTGAGCATCTGTCATCCTACAGCTGCAGAGGAGGAGAGGTTGTGCTGGACAGGGCATCTGCCCCCTCCAGATTTCCCTGGGGTGGTGGTGGTGGGATCAGCTCAAGCTCAGCTGTTTTAAAGGAGGGTTTGGAGCAGATGATCCCTGCAAACATGAACTACTCCATTATTCCATGTCCTGGAGGCAAATGCTGATTCCTCTTGTATTTACCTCTCTGGATAAGGGCTTTGCACTGTAATTACTTGTTTCAAGTGACATTGTTTTATTTTCAGTACTACCCTTTATCTCCCCGCAAAGCATTACAAATCCCGTGCCTACAGATGTGTCTGCCTGCACTCACAGATCCCAATTTGCTTTGAATTTTATCTTCCCAGTTTTCCAGGGGTTTGGATTTTCTTGTTAAACCAGATTCTGATTTATTCCTGGTGTGCTCTGGCCAGCTGGTTCTGCTGCCCCTCTTTGTCAGCTGCTTAACAGAACAGTGATTCACGGCAGGTCAGCTGGAATTTGCTCAATTATTAACAACTTCAGGATTTTTTACCATCCCTCTGTGGACACTTCAGCCTAAGCCTGATTTGTCTTCATCTCCAGCTCAATTCTACAGCACAAATCCTGTGAGTTCTTTGAGCTCATGTTCAGTACATGGAATGCCCTTTTCTGACTTCCTCTACCCTTTAAAACACTGATTTCTAATTGCATATTGAGCTGCTGGGGCACCCAGTGACTTTGTCTCCATTGGACTGCAGAAACTCTTCTCATCTCCTTCCAGAAATAATTATGCTGGTTTATCAGCATCTATATGAAGCTTGAATTATTTCTCCTAATATGCATAAACTTGTATTTTTTGGAGTGACAAAATTGGCTCAGTGAAGTCACTCCAGTGATTACTGTCCCTGTTAGTTTCCAGTAATCCACGAGATGTATTTATTGGCAAGTCACTTGTGTGGTATTTCCAGAGACAGTACATAATTGAATTTAAAATGCATTCCTGATGCCCGTAAAAGCAATAAAAATGTCACCCTCTGTCTGCACATTAAAAATTCATCCCATGCAAGGAGAGGACAAATGCATAAAATGATCATTATGACGTGCAAATGGACTCAGTGTAGGAAAACCAGAGTTCTCTCTGCCTGGACATAAAAACATTAAGATATCAGAGCACAAATGGCATCATTTAGCGAACTTTTAAAGGTGCTGAATAGAAAATGCTCCCATTAGTAGCATGACTAAGGCTTGCTTCAAAAATGAGATTTGTACCGGTATTAACAACAGCATGGCTCCTGTGTGAAAGCAGAATTAACTCTGAAATAAAAACAAAACAAAACCACCATTCCATGCTAGTGATCCTACCCAGGCAGCCACATTATCCATGTGACTCCTTTTCTCATGAGCATTTGCGAGTGTTTTAAATCTCTTCCCACTCAGGACAGAACTCCCACACTTATTTATGGCCCAGAATCTCATCCCTGACTTCGTCATGCACAGGTGTCCTTGGAAAACCCAGCCAAGGCAGCCCCTGCCCTAGTCCTTTACCTTCTGAAGGCTTCCTGCTGCCAGAGGGCAGGGACAGATGGGATATTGGGAAGGAATTGTTCCCTGGCAGGGTGGAGAGCCCTGGCACAGGGTGCCCAGAGCAGCTGTGGCTGCCCCTGGATCCCTGGAAGTGTCCAAGGTCAGGCTGGATGGGGCTTGGAGCGGCCTGGGATGGTGTTAGGTGTCCCTGCCCATGGCAGGGAGTGGAACTGGATAGGCTTTAAGGCCTTTCCAACTAATTTCTTTCTGGGATTCTATGAATGATTTCCCAGAAATCCACCTTTTTTTCTGGACCTGTCATTGACACCTGTGGTACTGTACCACAGTGCTTCTTCTTCTCCTCTTTCATTTTTGTCTTGGCTAAAGAATTTTCATCACACTCTGCCCAGCTCTTACTTTCTGTCTGCTCAGCACAAAGTAACTTTACAGGTAATTAAGCACATTGTGAATCATTAACTCCTCTCCAGATTCCCAGGAGGCTTCTCCAAATTGAGTCCAGACACAGAAATTAAAATCCATCTTTTGCTCACACCGATTAATTTTTCTTAGGAGGGAGCTATTACCAATTCCTCCTTTTCCCACCTCAGAATTGATTGACTTTGGTTACCACATTCCTGGGGTCCATGGAATGTGGTAACCGGTCATGGAATCCATGGAATGGTTTGGGTTGGGAGGGACCTCAAAACCCATCCTCTGCCACCCCTGCAATGAACAGGGACACCTTTCACTACCCCAGGGCTACCCAAGCCCCATCCAAGCTGCCTTTGAGCATTTCCAGGGATTCCAGCTATTCCACCCTGAGCAGCAGGTTCAGGGCAGCTAAAGAGTGAGAAAAGAACTTGAACTCCCAGAAACAAGACCCTAATTTTTGGTTCCCAAACAGATAGAAAAAAGTGCAGAGCTCCATTCCTCTCCACTTTGGTGAAGGTTTCTGCACTTCCTCCCAGTTTGACTTCAGTGCAAAGCTGCCAAAGAGGAGCCACATTCTCTGTTTGGATCAAATCAACATGAATTTAACTCTTCCCATTCAATAAATGGGAAAATGCTAATGATTAAAAGCCTCTCCCTTGTCCTGCTCAGCTCCTGAGCCAAACTCCTGCCCCAGGCACGGTGGCTCCCATCTTTGGGAATTTTCTGTGACACAACAAGAGTCACAGGGATTTAGGGGCACAAAAGAGTAAATAATCAATTTCCCAAATTTATAACCTGTGGGCATTTAGTGATCAAATCAGTTCATGTTACTCAGTGGGAATCTCATGCTCAGCAACAGCTTCTGAACAAGATCCTCTACCAACAGTGCCAGGGGCTGCTTTCTGTAACATCTTCTTTTGTGCTAATTATTGCCTATCTTGAGATCAATATTTCTATATCTTCATGAGGGGAAAGCACTGATTGTGTGGGGAAGGCAGCCTGCCAAGCCTCCAGACATTCCACATAATGAGATGCACATCTAAACAGCTCTCTGTAATTATATCAAAGGCTTTGTGCCTCATCTTTCCTGGGCTCTGCTGAGACAAAACACAACAATTACCAGGTAAAGGATGTGTACTTCACTCAGGAGAGATGATGGGAGATGTGCATACACAGAATAATTTCTAGTCTTCAAGCAGAGAAACAAGAATTTACCCAATTTACACATCATCCAAACAAATTCACGTGGCAAACTGTGGGAGCACCCAAGAGTAGTTTTGGAATGGCCAAAACTGGACAACTGTGTTGTAACAAATATTGAAACAAATACTCCAGGCTTTCCTGGGCAGCTCTTGATGAGTTTTAATTCAGATATGGGTTGGTTTTGGTTTGGAAATGACAGCTTTTGGAAACAGATGGAAATCCCACCTTTAGACATTCCCCGTGGAGTTTCTTCCAGGTAAAGGCTACTGCTTCATGCCAGAACAAACTGAAAATTGGAGTTTTTTGCCTTTTAAAATCCAAGTCCAGTTTCATACCCTGGGTTATTTAAGGAAGGGAACAAATCCCATCACCTCCACTTATTGCTCACCTTGTCCCAAATTCTAGAGAACAGACAGAATATTAGGAATGATGTAAATCAAAGAGGGACAAGGGACAAAAGCCACCCCAGCAGCTGGTCTGGGAGGAGGACAACCTGGAGGAGCCACCACCATCCATCGTCCTCTAAAACAACATCCACCACTTCCTCACTGCTCTCATCCAGCTGGGTGCAACTCTGACACCCCACAGAGATAACCCCAGTGAGATTAAGACAGAGCACATAACTAAAAGCAATAAGAATTAAATTCTGAGACAGAAAAAACCTTATTAAGGAATGAATCAGACACCCTCCCTTTGCTCCACCAGTAGTTACAGATGGTTGTAGAGGTTTTCTTCAGGAAAAAACCCAGAGAGAACCTGCCAGTCTGAGCAAAGAAAGAGGAAAAGCTCCCTAAACCACTTTAGGAATCATTTAGAATACTAGTTTAAGCCAGATTTCATGCTTTACCTGCTAGATTAGCCATTGATGAGCTCACCAAGCTGCAGGCATGTGAAACAAATAATTCAAAGACAGCAACACACAGGAAATAAATTGTATAAACACCAACTCACTGCATTAATCCCACATTTACACATCCTCCAGCCTGCACATTCTGCAGAGATCCAACCTAAATCCACCCTAAATACAAGAACCATCCTGTTTCCTCATGAATCATCGCTGTTTTCCCGTGACTGTAGGAAAATATTTCCATCACACCTCGCATTGCACCCAAACAGTGAAGCAGCAGCTTTCCCTGCACCAGGGCTTCATCTCCAGCAGCATCATTTTGTAACATCACGGCCAAAATTAGCTCCCAATTCCCTGCCAAGGAGCATCCAGGGGTGTCCTCCTGCACATCCCAGAGGTCAAGCCAACACAGAGCTGGAGTTAATTGAGCTTTTAGTTTGGAATTATGCCCGGATCTTTACTTAGTTTGGCCTTCAGACTCTCACACACTTCACAGTGCAGATGTGCTCCCGAGTCCTGTGCTGCAACAAGGTGGATCCAAAGATTGTCCCTATTTTTCCTCTTGATTTGGGTTTTTTTTTGTTCGTATATGGGATGTGATTTGGCTGCACTCAGCAACTGTTTCGCCCAGATCACTGACAAATATGAAAATCCCTCTGTCTGAAGGGTATGGATGAATTAATGTATTTTACACTCCCTCTGCAAGGGAAGCAATAATTTCCTTTATTTCCAAGCTCCTCAGAGCCAGCCTGTGCTATTTTGGCTTTGTTTGAACAAACAGAGGCTTGGGCACGTCTCCCTCCCCAGAGGATTCCAACCAGCACAGCAGGATCACACCATCCTCATCCCAACATACATCTCAAGGGCTCTGTGTTTGTTAGGAGTTAACTAAAGTGACAGCTCATCAGACTCCTGATGAAATTTTTGTTCTTGTTGAAATGCATTTTCATGACACTTTGTCATAATAAAATAAAAAATAAAAAAATTTCAGGGATGTGTGGTGCATCAATTTCCATTTTCCCTTTGTACTAAAAACCCACTTAGGAAATCCTAAAGAGCTTCACAGCAAATCGAAACTCCAATGAATCCCTCATGAAAATAGGAGGATTCCAGGTTAACTGCTAAGTCTTTATGGACACTGTAATTCCTGCCAGGATGTTTCAATCTCAACGGCATCTGAGGTTTTCTACCTCCACTCACATCTGGGGCTCAGAGACTTTGGGAGTGCTGTAATCATGGGCAGGAATTCAGGGACCAGCTAGAAGGGGCAGCTGGGCAACTCATCAAACATTAAACTCACCAGGAGCCCTGTCGGCATTGTGGGGTCCTCAAGAGCATCCCTTGGAAGTTTGATTTTGGGCTCCTCATGACAAAGGGCTGGAGCATGTCCAGGGAAGGGAGCGGAGCTGGGGAAGGGGCTGGAGCTCCAGGAGGGAACTGGGGAGTCCAGAACTGGACAGAGCCCTTGAGGTGTGGCCTTGAGCAGCATGAGAGGAGATGTGGAACATCTGCCTCACGTCAACCCCAGCACTCTCTGCTTTTCCCTGGCACCAGTTAAATATCAAGGTCGTTAATTACTCCTCTCCAGGCCTGCCAAATTCCAGCCCATTTAGTCATCCATGCATCCATCACATCCATCCTCAGCTTCCAAGGGCTGCAGGCAACAGTGTCCCCAGCCTGTCTGACCCGAAACCATCACCACCTGCTGCTCTGCCCTCTTCCTCAGAGCCTCTTCATCCTGCGAGGAATCTAGCACCCAGAGAGATGAAATTTTTCATTTATGAAACAGTCAGTCAATGATTTATTCAGCCACAAAGCTGCATTTTCCATCAAATTAATATTCCTCCAGAAGGCTTTGCTTGACATTGTGGATTTGCAGGCAGACTCCAGAGTTTTCATTAGACTCCAAAGGCAGTTTGGAGACAGAGTTTTCAAACATGAAGCCTGAGACATCCTCCTTGTAATGAGCTCAAAATGGGCTCAAACTTTTCCACCAGCTGTGCAGAAAAAAGCCCTTTTTCCATTACTTTCTCTCCCTAACATTACATGGATTTTAACATATTTTAGCACAGTTTCCTTTGGAATTCTCTAAAATATTATATTGGAGACGTCAGCTGGTTTTCCATTATAAACACAATGAACAGTTTTGCAAGGAGAAGAAATCCCAGCAAACATCACCCAAAGTCATCTCTGACCCTGGCAGATCCAACATTCCCACAGAAGCACTTCTCCTCCATGGACTTCCATGGCTAATAAGATGCAATCCAGGCGTTTTTTTCTTAGAAGACATGGAAAAACATGAAAGAGAAGCTAAACTTCAGCCTCTAACCTGTCAAGAAATGCTCATGTTCCTCCCTCATTTGAAAAATAATCCTAATGATAAAGACAATAATCCTCTTATCACACAGGAGCCGATGTGATTACAAGCCAGGAAAAAAGAAATGGAGTTTGGAAACCTCCAGCTGCATTTCTGCCCCCTGTACTGGGCCTGATCAAAAAGCAAAATATTTCCAAGCTGACTTTTGGCTCTGCTGAAGTCTTTCTCCTCTGAGCAAAGGAGACTGTCAGCTGCTTTGGGAAGGATCTATTTGTTATCTGAGCATGAAAATAGACACAGGAATAGGCACTGTCTGGGTGATAACAGGCTGGATAGGGGAATAGGTGGCTTTTTTTGAGAAGTGTCAGGCACAAGGACAAGTTCTGAAACATCTGTGATTATCTGATGGCTGCACACTGTCCAAGGGTTCCCAAAACACCTCTGGAGCCCAGAGGAAGGAGAGTTTAATAGGTATGGGGAAACTTCAAAAAGATGGTTAAAGAATAGACCAGGGTCTTAAGGTGAGCATCCCTTGCTGACGCTGAGAGAGTCAGGTGCAATAAGTCTTAAATCTGTGCTTCTGCTTTTGCCTTGATTTCCAATCCATTCATGAATGATTTAAAATCCAATACTGATTACTGAGAAGGAGCTGAAGGTCCTTAAACTCTTCAGGTACAGAGCCCTAGTGACACCCTGAGGGATGCTGTGTGTGGGGCATGAGGGGAACACAATGTGGGGACATCTGTGGCCATCACGGAGAGGAACGGGGTGAACATCAAACCACCTGACATTTTCCAACAGTTCCAGGACAGGTTTATAAATTAAGGAGTAAAGTCTGTTGTATTCCACCTCCAGATGTCTCATCCTTTAAAATTCCCCACAATTCATCATTTTCAATACTTAAATACCAAGCATTGCTGTTCTTCTCTCCTCTGCCCCGGCAAGGGAGTAAACAACTGCCCTGAGCATTTTCTAGAGCTGATGGGTCACAGCTCCAGATGTTCTCACTAAAATCAGCAAAACAACACCCAAGCAAGTCTTGCCCCACTATTCTGGGCTACCTCCTTTCCCTTCTGAGGGAAACATTGAGGGAGCCATGCAGAGTGTAGCTGCAGATCCCGAGATCACGCCACCTTTCAGAGCCCCTATGATGTGATCAAAATATTTAATAATTGCATCTACTTTAATACTGGCAGTAAGAAGGCCCAGTCTTTCACTCCAACCCCTCCCATCTCTCCTCTCCTCTCTACATTTTCAAAAGCAACACAAAACAATCCTCTTGCTATCCACAGTCATCAGTATTTCAATCCCGAATGATAATTTGGAAAGGATGAATGACTTCAAACTAACCCTAACACCTCAATAAATCTCCAGTTGTGCCTAATGTTCTGCACTGAGCTGTGAAGAGCTGGAGCTGCAGAAAACACAATCTGAAGTCCTGTCACAGCCTGCTTTGCTTTGGAGCTCAGAATTCCACTGTCCTCCTGGGCCATGAGCCAGGATTGGGCTTGACTTGATGCAAAATTCCTGACAGGAGGAGTTTTCTTTCCCGAATAGTCAGGATGTGGGGTGGAACCACCCCTGGAGCCTCTGAAGCACCACTGTGGTGACAGAGGATTGGATTCTGGGCCTGTTCACATCAGGAGAAAACCATGGAATACTTAGTTTGCCAATGGTTCCACTCTGCAGGTGTTGAAAAGTAAAATGAGATTCTCATTGAGGGCAGAATGAATAACTAATGGCAACAAAACCCAGAAAGGCAGCACTCATCTTTAAAAAAAAAAAAAAAAAGATTTAGAAATCAAAAATAACAAGTAAAAATAAACCTCATTATTTTTCAAGGATAAAAACCAGGGAAAAAAGTCCAAGACTTAATTCCTGGCATCATCTTTTTAAATTCTCAGTAGAAATATTACAATAGAATAATATAAAAATAGAAGGCAGCAGCTTAAAGCCAAACCAGGCCTTGTGTCTTTGGAGATCACAATTGGGTCTCTGAGGGCGTTTTTCCTCCCTGACAGAATCAAAAAGGGGGGGGGAAAGGACATGTGTGGTCTTGTTCTCCTTGGAAATGTAAAGACATTGTCTCATAGAGCACAGCAATCCTGCCAGAAAATTAGAGTTCACCTCACCAAGTAAACTCTGAGGTGAATAAAAGAAAAAAAACAAAACAAAACTGGAAAAGCAGAGTAAACACTGCAAAATCCTCAGGGATCCAGGTCTCACTCCTCAGGGCATCCAGTGCTGCACACCCTGGTCCCTGCAATCACCTCCTTCCCACTGTAGGTGGCAGTTCAGCATTCCTGCAAAATTGCCCCACAGAGCCCCAGGATCACTGAGGCTGGAAAAGCCCTCCCAGTCCCAGCTGTGCCCAATGCCCACCTTGTCCCCAGCCCAGAGCACTCAGTGCCACCTCCAGCCCTGCCTTGGACCCCTCCAGCCATGGGCACTCCAAACCTCCCTGGGCAGCCCCTGCCAAGGCCTGAGCACCCTTTCCATGGGCAAATTCCTGCTGCTGTCCAAGCTGAGCCTCCCCTGGCACAGCTGGAGGCCCTTTCCCCTTGTCCTGTCCCTGTTCCCTGGCAGCACAGCCCGACCAACCCCGGCCGTCCCCTCCTGGCAGGAGTTGAATCCACCTGACCCGATACCCCATGGATGCAGAATGGGAGCAAAATCACTGCCTGTGACCTGCCTGGGGAAAATGATTTGGTGTCAAACTGCAGATCCTGCAGAATGTGACAACACAGTACATCCCATGGAGTCATATTGGGATTTTCCCTCCACTGTGCCAAGGAACAGCTCTGTGCAAAGAGGAGGGGCTTGGATTGGATGCGAGAAGGGAACTCTTCCTGGCAGGGTGGGCAGGCCCTGGCACAGGGTGCCCAGAGCAGCTGTGGCTGCCCCTCCATCTCTGGAAGTGTCCAAGGCCAGGCTGGATGGAGCTTGAAGAATACCCTGGGAGAGTGGAAGGTGTCCCTGCCAGTGGCAGGGAGTGGGATGTGTTGATCTACAGTGTCTCTTCCAACCCAACCCATTCTGCAATCCTATGAATCAGCAATATTAAAATGAGATACTGACTTATTCCAAAGTACATTAACCAACATTTCAAACCCAGCTGACACCAGAACTAAAGGAATTAATTCTCCCCTGCCATCATGCTCTGAATCAACAGGTATCTGACCCTTCTGCCTCCTTTTCCCTTCTCCTCCTTTTTTCCTGTGTTTCACTGCTTCCAATACGGATTTTCCTTAGATTAAAAAGCGTATGGTTGACATTAAACTTTCTTTACTGAGCAGTACCTGTCCCAGCCCCCTCCTACCCACTCCCAGCATTCACAAGGGATTAGAGAGAGTAAATTGTAGCTATCAAAATTCAATACAAAAAGCATTTCAAGAAAAACCTGAGCCTGGCCTTTTCCACAAGACAAGAAAGACAATTTTTCCTGTTAAAGGGCAGAAGGAATGGACAGTTTGATCCCAAGGAGCATCCTTTCAGTTCTGCTCCAGCGCCTGCTCGTGCACCGTGGAACAGCAAATCCGGCTCCTCCCGCTCAGCTGCTTCCCTGGCCATGCCCTCGATGTCTCCAGCACAGCCTGAATTTCAAATCATGTGGTAAAAACCAAACACACCAGGCAGACAAGAGGTGAGGCCATTTACAGAGCTCCTTTTCTATGCAGGGGACTGAAATCTCACAAAACCTGGAGGGCAGGCTGGGTTCACACTTTATGGCTGAGCCCGGGAAGTGCAAGGATGTCCAGAGAGCTCCTGTGAGTATTCACATCCTCTGCAGCTTCTCACATCCAGCCTCCTTGGAATCCTTTCCCTGCCTGCCCAAGGATTTTTTTCATTCCTAGAATTCAAGGCTGTGTGTGTAAGTGGGAACTTCTCCCCACTATCCAGCCCTAAAGCTCAATCCTGCCTCCAAGGTGGAGACATCACCAAAACATCCCTCACCAGCTCTCCTGACTGCTTCAGGGCCTTGGAGGAATTGGAGTTTACACCACGGACCAGAACATGTGGTCTCTCCTAACTGAAGGAAGTTTTTTTTTCATTTATGAAGCCTTCCTTGGGAAGAAAACAATGCAATGTTTACTCTTTCAAGGAGTTCTGTTCTTAAAACTTCTACCTTCAGCAGGAAATTCTTGCCAACAGCACAAGGTTTTCCCCCCTAAATTTTATTCCCCGGGCAAATTTATTTAATAGTTGTTTCCTTAACTCAAATATTCTGATTTTAATCAAATTTAAGGATTTTTAGGAGTGGCTTGAGAAAGAAATCATTGTAAGCCTGGAACAATGAAAATTACAGTGAGAGGTACAGCAGCATTTAGCACAGCTGTGACCTCCCTTCATTTGCATAAGGACAAATATATTCTAATATTTTCAGTTACACACAAAAAACAGAAAAAGAGGATATTCACTTGCTGCTTGCTCCAGAAGAGTTATTTCAATCAGGGGATTTATCCTAACTTTTCTTAATGTACTTACTACTCCTTGGAGTAAGGCGGGATGCAGCATTCCTGCCCAGGACACGTTGGGAAGGCACTCCTGGATTTCTTAGCCAGGAAATGGATTTTTCCTGGCTTTATGGTTTTCTTCTGGCTTTCAGAAGAAAGGATTGACACCAAGGGTGGCCCTAAGGAGCAGCAGCTGCCCTGTGCCAGCAGGATGTTGCTGCTGGGGAAAACCCTGGCGAACCCATGACACCACTGGGGTGATATTCCCAGGGAGCCCTGGAAATCCAGCTGCATTTAATTTCAGCAGGATAAAAGAGAATTAAAAAAAAACCAAAAGAAAGCAAAACAAAATGAACAGCCTCATTTCACCCCCAAAAGTTTAATTTCTGCTGTGCTTTTTCACAGATGAAAATCTTTTGTTGGAGATGGCGATAATTCTGTTTCTGGGATAATGACACAATTAGAGAAGGACTTTTAAGATCAATAAAAGCAGGAAAAAGTCCTGTTCAACCCCACTGACTTTTCTGTGGGCAGCCACCATTCAAACCTTTATTTTTTATTAAATTTATTTCTTAACAAGAGCATTTGCATTTATGCATTAATACAGGAAAGGAAAAAAAAAGCCCCAAACCTCCCAAAAGCAAAGAATAGACTCAACAATCAACAAGCTCCTTCTTTTCAGGATTTATCCTGGTTTATCTTAGAAATATTTTGAAGGAAAGCATCTTTAAAAATGAGCATTTAATGTAACAAATGGAGATTTTAAAATGAGCATTTAATGTAGCAAATGAGATCTGAAAATGAGCATTTAATGTTCCATATGGGATTTAAACTGAGCTTGAGACAGCTAAAGCTGCCCAGAGCCCAAGTGCAAGACCAAATGGGAAGTAACATTTTTTTAATGACCTTCCTACCAGTACTTCCTACCAATTCCAAGTAGAGGGAATCCTTTTCCTAAATTCAAATTGGAAGATTTAAAAAAATAAATATTTATTTGCTTGCCTTAGGCCTTTCTAATGAGCCACAGGTTGTGTTCAAGCAGCACAGCCACAGAGTGAGGAAACACTCCTTGGTTTCCTCCTCACATTATTTGCTTTAAAATTAAAGCTGGGCAGGCTCTGCAGGACCTGAATCCATATTAATCTTGACAATCTTCTGGAAAATCTCTATTAAAGCTCAGAGCTTAAAAGCTTAAAGCATGGGGCCTGCTCCGGCAGCTCCCATCCCAGAGCTGATCCCACACTCATTCCCAGTTTTGTTAATGCTGGAATGGATGGGTTTTAAAACCCTAAAATCCAGCAGCAGGTTCTGTTTTCTCTCCTGAGCTGGCTTGTTGATAATCATCAGCAGAGACACCTGGAAAAAGCTCAGCCACAGTTTTCCAGCCGTGGGACATCCCCATGGAGCTCCCGGCCCTGTCCAGGGAAACCCTCACCAGCAGAGGCTGGGCAGCCTGGCCAAGTCCCTGAGTTCCATCATTTTCCCAGCAGCAGTTCCATTCCTGACTGAAAGGAGCCCAGTGGAATTCCAGCCCACAAGGAGTGAGCTGGGGAGGACTCTGCTCCCAGATCAAATCCCAGCTTGGATCAATTCCCTGCCCCTGGCTCTGCTACAGCCACCCTCATCCCAGGGCATCAATCCCACAGGATCACCCTGCTGGTTCCTCAGGAGACAGACTGTGCTCACCCCCTGCTCCTGGGAAACAAGTGCAAGGGCAAGAGAACAGCCTCAGGCTGGGCCAGGGGAGGTTTAGATGGGATATTAGGAACAATTTGTCCTGGAAAGGGTGGTCAGGCACAGGCACAGCTGCTCAGGGGGTGCTGGAGTCCCCATTCCTGCAGGGATTTAAAGCTGTGTGGATGTGGCACTAGGGGACATGGTCAGTCGTGGCCTAGGCAGTGCTGGAGGAATGGCTGGACTCGATGATCTCAGAGGGTTTTTACAACCTGAAAGATCCGATGAGTCACACAGATGTTGTATTTTTTATACATATATTTATATTATACATGGCATGTAACATGCATTTTAAATAATATCTACTTGTACAAACTAGTATTTTATTAATAATGGCATTATTAACAATATTATTGTTGTTATTATTCCCTTTTCCCTGAGTCCCTTTCTTCTCCAATACTAATTGGGACAAGCCTGTAGAAACAGCTTAGTAATGTCTGAGTAGCACAGGGATGGCTGAAAGCCTCACAGGGGCCTGGGCCTTCCCTTCCCTGCGATTTGGTGACATTTCCTTTCCTCTGGGATCATTTTGGTGACATGAAACACAATCTGTTCCTTACACTGTGACACTGGATTTCATGGAATCACAGAATGGTTTGGAATAGAAGGGATCTTAAAGCCCATCCAGTGCCACCCCTGCCATGGCCAGGGACATCTTCCACTGTCCCAGGCTGCTCCAAGCCCCAGTGTCCAGCCTGGACTTGGACACTTCCAGGGATCCAGGGGCAGCCACAGCTGCTCTGGGCACCCTGTGCCAGGGCCTGCCCCCCCTGCCAGGGAACAATTCCTTCCCAATATTCCATCTCTCCCTGCCCTCTGGCAGTGGAAGCCATTCCCTGGGTCCTGTCCCTCCATCCCCTGTCCCCAGTCCCTCTCCAGCTCTCCTGGAGCCCCTTTAGGCCCTGGCAGGGCCTCTGAGCTCTCCCTGGAGCCTTCTCCTCTCCATGTGAACACCCCCAGCTCTCCAAATAACCAGGATTATTCATTATTCTTCCTCTCCAAGGCTTAAATCTCTTAAGGAACTGAAGGAACCTTTGGGAGAAACAAATTGAATGAGTGAAAAATCTATTTTTCTGTCTCTATGTTTATGTTACTCATCTCACCTGCATTTTACAGCAACCTAAAGCTCTGCTTTCCTAAAAACTCCCATTTTATCTCCAGAAGCACAAGAGCATGCCCCGTATGGATCTGAACAAGTTTAAACCCCAGATTTTTCCCTTGAAAGGGTGTTTTTTTGTAAAAACGTGTCTTTTCTGACACACTTTGAATGACTCACATGAAAGCTTGTCTCTCACCCCTTGGCTCTGGGACTCTTTACCAATGAATAACTCACAACAGGAATGAAGCTCCCCCACAGCAAATTCCCCTCCTCTCAGGAGGATGGGCAAACAGCAAAGAAAAATCATCATCATAATTATAATAATCATTAAAACCAAAAGAGATGAGAAGGAAACAAATCAAATACTGCACTCACAAAAAAAAAAAAATAAGGCAAGAGAGGACGGCAGTTTCATGGGATTTTTGGATAAATAAACAAGTGCCATACCTTTTCAAAAATTCCATATACTCAGTATGCTTGATGAGGCCAGTCCTCATCATTATTGTTTGAAAACATTGCCGATCAATAGCCCAAAGTTTCACATTTACGAGAGCTGGAAAAAAACAAGACAAGGGGAAAATGTGATTAGCAAAAAATGTCCAAATTCCTGTTGTGAACTGCAGAGGAAAACTACTTCATTGGTGAGAAAGCACGGGAATAGGGAACACTGCAAACCAGGAAACTCAGCTGCAGGATGTGAAAGCATGCACTGGAAGGATTGGGAAAATCCTGGTTTAGGAGCTGGATGTGGGGCTTTGGAAAGGGAGCCTCAAGGCAGCTGTGTGAGGAGGAGAAATCAAGGAAGGCCAAAGGTGAGGAAGGATTTGGGGTCAGTTCATCACAACCTGAGTGATTCTGGGACATTTTTAGTGCATTAACCAGCAAAATCCATCCTGCTCCCAAATTCCTCCTTGACCTCCAAAGGAAATTTCCAGACCCAAGCCCTATTAAACTCTGAAAATGAAACACCTCCTGGCTGGGGAAGTTTTGAGCCATTCTTTTCCAGCTTTACTTTTTGGGTCCCTGCTGAATTCCAAGACTTCTAAGTTACTCACCAAACACCACATCCTATTCTTCAGAGGCAAAGTTCCATTGTAACAACAGGGAAAACCAGTGCATGGAGCAGAGAGTAGAACCCTGAAAGGTCCAGTTTTCATCTAAGCTGTGGCTTAGACATTTGCATTAACCAGAAATGCTTGAGTTAGATACAGTTTATAACAGGGCTTCTCCTTAGAGGAACAGTTTGATTAAAACTATTCCCGAGGCGTCTACGCTCGTATTAATTTTTTCTTTTTCAGAGAGTAGATGCAATAAATTCCATCCTCATACCCCCATGTGACTGAGTGAAACAGCACGGAGCAAGGAGACTTTCAGCAAAATATTTACAAATACTCAAATTGATAAGATCCATGAAATGAATGCGCTTTGATTTGCTGGTCCTTCAGTTCCCAAACCTCCTCCTTAACGAGTTTTTATCCCTAACTGCATTTGCAAGATAGAAAACCTTTAAAGTGCAAACTCAAAGATTTCTTCTTTAATCGCACGGCAGAACAGCCTTTAAAGCCTCTTCTAGTTTTCAACACAGAAACTTGTCTTGGAGAAGCATTTTTAGTTTTATAATCAAAGCAACACCTCCAGCCATGGGCACTCCAAAGCTCCCTGGGCAGCCCCTGCCAAGGCCTGAGCACCCTTTCCATGGGCAAATTCCTCCTGCTGTCCAAGCTGAGCCTCCCCTGGCACAGCTGGAGGCCCTTTCCCCTTGTCCTGTCCCTGTTCCCCGACATCAGAGCCTGGCTTCCTCATCAGGAATTGTGGAGAGGTTCTACTCTCTCATTTTACAGCCACAACACACTATTATATCCTATATATTTTAACAAATTCATATAGCAGCCCCCCCTCCCCCCCCCAAAGTCCATGCAGCCCAGGAACCTGGTGACATATAGACAATACACTTCTGTACTAATTAAACCACTAATCACACCTTATATTCTCATTTCTCCTGCCTTAATGACAAACAGCTGCTTTCCTAAAGGCTAATCAGGGTAGAGATTTAAATGTCAGTAGGACCCTTATAATCAGCATGAGTAGCATCTCCTGTTGTGCTGAAACCCCCTGTCAGTGCTGAAGAAACAGGAGGAATTCTGTGGGATTTGATGCTCTTAAAGACTTCAAAGTTATCTATTTAGGAGTGCCCTGAGATGAAAAATGTATCTTTGGGATGTGTCCTGCAAATTCAACATCCACTGGAAATTATAACAGATACAGAGAGAGATTTCCTGGCTCATCCTCTCTGCAGGGCCTATGTTGGATGCTGGAAGTAAAATATAAAATATCCCATTCCCTGACTGCAGGAGGCACATCTGGAAAGGAATTTGGGAAACAAAGTAATGGAAGCAGCTGTGTCTGCAACAGGAGTTCCCTCCCTCAATAATCTAAAACATCATCCTGCAAGCAGAGCTGCTCTGCTGCACTGATGCAACAATTAAAGTTTATTGTCTCTTTTACACTTTTCCCCAGGAAAATGCCATAGCTAGGGCTCTGTTTGATCTTTGGAACAGCACAGAACAAAATCACTGCTCATCCAAAAAGCACCAGGAGTTTGGACAGGGGTGCCCCAACCTGCGATTTCTATAAGGCTGCAGTTGTCGGAGCTCTCCAGGGGAGGCCTTTGGGCACTGCAGAATATTTGAACTGCATGTCCAAACAACAGACTGATGAGAATTATGATTTATGAGGATTTATGACAGATTTCTGCTGTGGTTCAAGGGCTGAAGACAAAGCAAATGCTGCTGGAGAAACAGGGAAGAGCTGAGGCAACAGCATCAGGATTTCCTGGATCAGAACTGGGTGGGGATGGAGATGTTATCATTAAAGTTTAAATTTGAAGTGCTTGCCATGGTTGAGCCCTAATTTCTGACTGAAGTTGAGTGAAATTACGAGTGAAATTACGTCAATCAATGATTTCAGCAAATCAATCAAACCCCTTTCTATCAACATGCCTGATTAAAGCAAATTAAAATCTCAATAAACATCTTTGAACTTCTTTTCCAAAAATAACTATTTCCAAACTTTTCTTCCTATTTATTTACTTGGGAACCCATGAAAATATATCCCAATTGAAAGGGGTGAACAGAGGGGTGCAGAATCCAGCCTAAAGCCTGGCATGTGTCCCAGCTGGTTCATCCATGTCCAGAGCAGTCTCTTCTCCAGGCTGAACCACCCTAAATCTCTAAATAACAGGGATTATCATTACTGAACCTCTCCAGGCCTTAATTCTCTTTATTTTCAATGCTTCCATCACATCCCCAGCCTGCCAAAGGACCAAGTTTGGGCTGTTTTGCTTCATTTCTTCTTGTGGACCCAGTGGCTGAAGCTAATAATCTCCTTTTTCCCCTCCTCACATGCAAAGGCAGTGAAATAAGGGGGGAAATATGAAGTTTTAAGTTAAATATTTACAGAAGAGCAACCTGGATACTGTTGATGTTATTTAATACAATATATTTTATGTTAGATAGGTGGGCAAGTCCTGAATATTAAAAAATCCTTGAAATAAGAGCAGCCAGCAGGGGCATTATTTCCAAAATGGCCCTGCATTCTTTAAGCAACTTCCCAAGTTTTTATGTTGCCACTGAAGCCTTCTCAAGTTTTTTCAAGGATCACTGGGTGAATCATCCTCAGCCCAAGTGCTGCTGGCAGTGTAGGCAGACCTGAAAATTATTATTCCTTTGCACCCTGAACTGGAATTCATCGACTCACTTTTACTTTTGGGCTATTTTATCCCAAAAATTGTTTGTTTATCTGCCCTCAGGCAAAGAAACAGCGGCAATTTTGTGTCCTCAGGGTTTTTTGGGTAGACAAAGCATCAAGTTTCCACTCCTATTTAACTGTTCTCCCACTGGGGTTGGGTTTTGCAGGGAATATTGTGGAAATTACCACAGGGGAAAACACAGCAATTTCCACCTATTTCCCTCCTGTTTAAGGTATGAAATTATGATAAAAGCACATATGACTAAACAGGAGGAGCACATGGAATTGCTTTATCCCACCAAACACTCTGGGAATCATGAGGGAGGCTCCAGCAGACTCCAGAATACAGCACGCAGTGATGGAGAGGATGCATCCAATGGCTGGGGCAGGAATAAATTCCTTTATTCCCAGATGTTTCTGTTCCAAGTTTCTAACACCAGCACTGGGACAAGGATGACTCCATCCTGATATCCCATGTTCCAGTAGATCCTTTCCCATTATTCCCCAGGGAGACGTTGTCAGTAGGGAAGGAGTCAATTTGGCCGAGCAATGAAGAGACAGGGAAAACCTCGCAGTGCCAGAGGGTGTGGATGGGATTTTGGGAAGGAATTGTTCCCTGGCAGAGTGGGCAGTGCCCAGAGCAGCTGTGGCTGCCCCTGGATCCCTGGCAGTGTCCAGGGCCCCATGCCTGGAATGTTTGGGCTGCTGTTCAATCCCTCCCTGGTCTCAGAGATAATAAATAATAAATGCAGGTTTTGTGAGGAGGAAGGGAAGCAGGAAGGACATGGGAGCTCCAGGGAACTCTGCTTTCACTCCAGTCAGCTCCAGGAACCCTGAGATTCCAAGGAAGTGTGTAAGGTTTGCTCAGGAATGACACAAGCCTGGAGAAGATCAGATAAGACCAAGGAAAGAAGCGGGGGGAGATTGTTATTACCAAACTCTGCTCTTGAAAAAAAAACCACCTGGAGTATTAAATATAAACATAAATTAAATAGAGTACTAAAAAGGCACTCGAAACTATAGAATTGAACAGTATTAAACAGATTTGACAACATCTATCAGCCAGAGCTAAGCAAAATCAGCTGGAGCAGGTACTGTGCAGGATCCTAGGATTTTTCTCGGAGTAATCCAGCCTCCTGTCCCAGCCTGTCCCAGAAAACTCCTGATGAATTATTCAGGAGTAACTTCATCCTGGGTGATTTATTCAGTTGAAGGCCCCTGATGTTTCCCTGGCATTTGTTTTTCTCTGACATCATTCCCAATCTTTGCTGTCTCCTCCAAATCTCTCCATCCTCTCTGGCAGCCTCCAAACTCCTTAGCCTTAATGAGAAGCGATTAACTAAGGGATTAATTAAGGAAGCATTCAATTACATCAGGTATTTTCCTTGGAATTTCAAACCACTTGTACTACAGCCCCTGCTAATTACCCATCCTGATTTGCTCTTTGCAAACTGTTATTTTACACAACCTTTCTGTGTCACCTCTTATTCCTCCCAGCTACACCAACTGGAGCTCTGCTCTTCTCACATTCCTACAACACAGAGGTTTGCCCAGGTTTTTAATTAACCCTTGTACGAGCACAAGTTCCCAAGCTACTTCAGAAATCTTCTTCAGTCCTGAACACTGAAAGCTGAAATAATTCAGAAAGAACAAGCCGGAGGCCATAAGAAATACTCCCAAATCCTATTTGGAGTGTGATGAAGAGTGATGTCTGTGAGGGGAGATTAATGGAAAGCCAAAAAGGCTCTCAGGCAGGTCAGAAGGCTCAAATTAAAGAACTCGTTTAGTTCACTGAATGCAAGATGGGGTGGGGGAAAATGTCTCCAGTTATTTGGGGAAGGAAAAAGGGAAAACAACACAAATCTCTCCTGGAAGGTGGAGATTCAGCCTGGGACAAACCAGCTCACAGGCATGCCAGGAAAGGGGAATGACAAAAGTAATAAATTCACATTTAAACAAGATCACAAATCAGTCCTAGCTCGTTGCCTACAGGAGCTCCAATCCCAAGGAAAATTAGTATTCCAAATTAAAGAGATCTTAACACAGCCCTGTGTTGGAAGGGAAGGTGTTGATAAATAGAGGAGTTGATGTAGGGCACCATTAAAAAGGGAACTGGAAGAGCAGCACTAAAAAGGCAACTAAAGAACAGCTCAGACAGAATCCCCAGCATGGAAACCAGAGTCCTGGAATGCAAGAGGGGCAGGAACTGCACTCTGGGAATGCAGGAATTGCTCTGCAGAGAAGAAAAGGCAGGAAGAATTGCAGGGGTCTTTGTGGTAGTGGGGGGGAAGAAAAGGTCCTAAAAGCAAGAAGAAATTCCAGATGGCAGCACCTGTGGAGACTGAATCTGAGCAGGAACAGTGACAAGAGCCTCACAGAAGATTCTGGGAGGATAATACAAATATCTGCAAGCTGTTTGGTTTCTCATGAATGACAGGATCATGGAATGGTTTGGGTTGGAAGGGACCTTAAAGATCATCCAGTTCCACAAGCGGGACACCTTCCACTGTCCCAGGCTGCTCCAAGCCTGGCCTGGGATACTTCCAGGGATCCAGGGGCAGCCACAGCTGCTCTGAGCACCCTGTGCCAAGGCCTGCCCACCCTCACAGGGAACAATTCCTTCCCAATATCCCATCCAGCCCTGCCCTCTGGCAGAGGGAAGCCATTCCCTGTGTCCTGTCCCTCCATCCCCTGTCCCCAGTCCCTCTCCAGCTCTCCTGGAGCCCCTTTAGGCCCTGGCAGGGGCTCTGAGCTCTCTCTGGAGCCTTCTATTCTCCTGGAGAACATCCCCAGCTCTCCCAGTCTGGCTCCAGAGCAGAAGGGCTCCAGCCCTGGGAGCATTTCCATGGCTCCTCAGGATTTATTACAACACCTCCATGTCCTTCTTATTCTGAGAACCCCGGGGCAGGACTGCACCAAGTGAGGAGATCCTTTCCTCTCTCCTTACCCCAGCGTCTCTCACAGAGCTCTGCAACAGATCCTGAAACCAAAACATCTAAAATATGTAGTTCACCCTCATCCACTGTTTTTTCCCTAAGGGACATCACCCAGGTCCAGGAAATCTATTCCCAGCTCTGAGTTATCCAGAAGGGGGTTGGAAGGAAAACTCTTTTTTAAAGAGCTGCTCACATGCAGCAAAATTAATGATCATCTCTCCAAAGTACCAAACCAGTGTTTTAATGCTTTTTTTCCCCCATCATCTGTAGGTGCTCCTGGACTATTTAGCTACAGAATAAATAATAATAAATAAATAAATGAATAAAATTAATTAATTCATTAATTCGTTAATAATAATAATAATAATAGTAGTAATAATAATAATAGAGCTACAGAAGTGGCTCTAATGGCCAACTTGCCATAAAGTTCAGTGGAGCAGGGAGAGCAGCAGGAAGCCAGGTGGAAATCCATTTTCCCAGTCAGACACTCTCATTTATAATTCTGCACCATAGGATGCTTTAATTCCTGAGTAACCACCATGAGAACAAGTCAAGAGCCATAAATGCCTGCACTGGGTGCAAAAAGCTGACCTGGGACACCTTTCCAGCACGGTGGAGTTTAGTTATTGAAAAGTTTAATTCAAGTGGCACTTGGAATAGAGGAGAAGAGGAAAAAGGAGAAGGCGAAGGAGCAGAAAGAGAAGAATCGGGAGAAGCAGAATCAGCATCAGAAAAAACAGAACAGAAGACAGAGAAGAAGAACCCTCCAGAGCAGAAGGGCTCCAAGCAGAAACAGCAGAAGAAGAAGAAGCAGAAGAAACAGGTGCAGAAAAACTAGAAGCAGCAGAAAAATCTGCTGAAGCAGAACAAGAAGTTACAGAAGAAGCAGGAAGATAAGGAGAAGAAGGAGAAGAAGAGGCAAAAGAAACCAAAAAAGCAAAGCAGAAGGAAGAGAAGAAGCAGCAGCAAAAGAAGCAGAAGAGGAAGAAACAGAAGAGCAGCAGAAAAGAACAGAAGTAGGATAAGCAGAAGGAGCAGAAGAAAAAGAACAGAGGATGCAGGAGAAGAGGAAGCAGCAGCAGCAGGAAAAGAAAGAGCAGAAAAAACCAGGAGAGGACAAAGAAGAAGAAACAGCAGAAGAAGGAGAAAATGCAGAAGAAGCAGCAGAAAAAGCAGAAGAAGAAACAGGAGGACAAGAAGTGCAGTTTGTTTTCCCTTCATAACCAGTCCTAAACATCCCAGTGCTAATCCCAAAGCTGAGCTGCCTCCCTGCAGGTCCTGGCACAAGGACTGTGCTGCAGGAGCTAAGGGGATGCCCAGGGTGCCTCTCCCTCTGCAGGGATCCTCCCCTCCAGCGAAGCCATCCCTGGGCTGGCACCATGGAGCAGCACCCTGGACACTCAGCCCCAGAGTCTCCAAAGGGAAGATGTCACCTCTGCTTTTAGAGCTGCTTTGCAGCTTTTACCTCATTTCTAGTTCAACTGCATGGCTTGAATTTATTTTGTTGCTGGAGCTCCGAGCTGCTCCCTTGGGCTTTGGAAGGGACAAAATTAAAATGTACTCTGAAGTGATGGCCTCTAAAAAGCTAAAATAGAAAGGGGAAGCCAAACTGCAGCTGTCTGGATGTAAAGCAATGTAACAGATCTCTTTTTACAGGATGTTATGAACAGAATGGTTCTGCTGAGCAAAAGGACATGCAAAGAAATGCAGTAGTTTTGGACTAAATAATATAAAATAAAGTAGTGGAATGAATTATTCTGGGACTGTAAAACTGGTGAAGCTGAACCCCACAATCCCCTCCCATAGAAATGACAGGAAGAAAATGAACATAATCACAAGGCTGAGATACTTGTACATCCCAGGTTCAATTCCTTGCCTCTTGTCCAAGAGGCTCCAGGGCTCCTCTTCTCCAGCTGGGATTTGGTTTCACCAAGAAATACATGGTGAGAAAAAGGGACAGAGAGAATAACCACACACCCTTTAGAGGCTGTAAGAAAAATAATCTGACAGGAGAGACGTGGCATGTTTTAAATCCGACTGTTCAAACTCCTAGTGCCACCTTTCTCCTTGACCTTCTATTTTCTCTCCAAGCTTGAAATGTTGTGTAAATCAGACCTTTTCTCCATTTAAATCAAAATTCACTCAAGTTTCTACTCACATAAACCAGATTTAGATGAGATATGAGGGAGAAATCCTTCCCTGAGAGGGTGGGCAGGCCCTGGCACAGGGTGCCCAGAGCAGCTGTGGCTGTCCCTGGATCCCTGGCAGTGTCCAAGGCCAGGCTGAATGTGGCTTGGAGCAGCCTGGGATGGTGGAAGGTGTCCCTGACATGGCAGAGGGTGGCACTGGATGGGATTTGAGCTCCCAACCCAAACCAGTTTGGAATGAACTCCAGCCAGCACAAGTTGCCCAAGAACAGCAGCAGGAGTGAAGATTTTGTCTCCATACTCCACACTCAGCTCCAAATCTCCTGCAAAATGCTGCCCATCAACCTGCAATTTACTATCAAATAGAATTAATCCACTGCTTCCATCTGCAAACACAGCTAAACTTCCAGCTTTGAGCTGCAATCCCAATATTTTGAGAAACACAGAGCAGTTAAACCAGGGCTAGGCAGCACACTGGGAACATGAAGCAGCTCAAAACCCCAAAGACACTAAAGCTTCTCTCGGTGTGATTAAAAAGAAGTGCTTAGCTAAATGAACTTTGCAGTAATTCCTCGTGTTTCAATGCTTTCTTTATTTCCCAAGAGCAGCATTTGCTACACAATGATTAAATAACCCATGCTCAGATTTTTCTCTCCTGAGCATTCCTTGTTTTGCACACCAGATAGAAACCTGTGCCATCCTGTAAAATTCCTGTGCTGTTATCTCTGGGTTGGAAAGGTCTGTTCTAAAGGGTTTGCTGTGCTTGAATAGCACAGAGGAGGGTGAAGAGCAGAGGCTGCATTAATCCACTGCCCAGGTTTCTGTCCTGGGAAAAGCTGGGGCTTGGGGGACTTCCTCTATCAAACAAATTCCCAAATGCAAGGAGATCCTGTCCCCACAGGACATCTGGGATAATGGGATCATCACAGATTGCCAGACGGGTTTGGGTTGAAAGGATCCTAAATGTCATCCAGTGCCAAGCCTGCCATGGGCAGGGACACCTTCCACTGTGCCAGGGTGTGGGCACAGAGTTTGTGGTGATTGGGAATAGGGCCGAGCCTCATCCCTCAGGACAGGTGAGCAATGTTAAAGGTGAAGAGCCCTGGAATGCTGAGGGGGATGGAGCAATCCCAGCAGGGCAGAGAGGGCACACAGGTGTTCTGCATGTGGGATGGATGGTGTCAAAGGTTGTACTAAAGCACAATAAGGTGCTTGGAACCTTCCTTGGCATCAGCTGCACCTCTGCTGTCACCAGGGTGCTCCAAGCTCGGTCCAACCTGGACTTGGGAACTTCCAGCTTAGAGGTCTTTTCTGGCTCCATTCTGATTCAATTCTGCTCCTGTGTAGCCTCGATGTCATATTTGACATCCAGTTGTGTTTTAGCCCATTGGCTTTTTATTCCCAACTCTGCATCCATGTCTTCCTGAAGTGAGCTGATCTCTGGGATTTTCCTTGCTCCTGGAGTTGGAGACCCATGGGCCACCACAGGCTGCACAAAGAGCAGCAGTAGCACCAGGTACTGAGGAGCAAGGAAAGGGAAAAGGGCAATTTTAAAATATCACAGGAGGGAACTGTTCAGAAAACCCAAGGTGGCACTCCTGTCACTTCAGAGCCCTTTTTGGGGTGTCTGCTCCAGAAGTCAACATGGGAAGATTTTATAGGGGGGCAGGAGTGGGTCTGGATCCAGCAGCACTTGGATCACACATGGTGGGAGCTCTGGGAGGTGTTCCTCCACCAAAACCAAACCTGTCCTGTGGCAAAGCAACACATGGACAGTGGGGAATAAGAAGGGTGCTCCCATCAACACCAGTCTGCTGCTCTGACCCAAACTGGGAGGCAGATGCAATCTGAAAATCACAGGATCAGGAATCACTAAGGCTGGAGAAGACCTCAAGGATCATTGAGACCAACCAAGAACCCAGAGCCACTGGCAGTGCAAAAGGCACAAAGCTTGCTGAAATGCAACTGCTTATGGGCAAAAAGAGCAAAACAAAGATAAACATCAGGAATTTCTCTGCAGAGGAGGATATATATAAAGAAATCACGGCAACATTTGTTGCAGGAACTTCTGCCTTGCACTACCCCCAGGGATGGGAAAACAGCCCCAGGGTGCACAGAAATAATTGGAAATTCCTCTTTTTGCCTTGTTTATTTCCTCTGGGGGACAAATTCCCCCCCAAATGTCAGGGTGGGCTCACTCTCTGTGCCACGGCAGCACAGGGAAGTTTCCACCTTTGTTTCCACAACACATCCAAAGGCCCCATCGAAGCTGCCAGAGCTCCAGGAGCACTTGGACAACACTCCCAGACCTAGGATGGGAGTGCTGGGGTGTCTTGGTAGGGCCAGGAGCTCGGTTGGATGATCCCTATGGATCCCTTCCCACTCAGACATGCAGATCCTACCTGCCTGCCTGGAAGAGGGACCTCAATTCTTCCCTCACATCAACTTCGGGAAAAACTCTGCTCCCTTGTCCCGAGCCCCCCAAAAGCTTTCTCCTCAAACCACCCTATCAGCAGTGCAGGTGGAGGCTGGATTTCTCTGGCTGGCAGAGTGTTTAATGGGATTCATGAGGAGCTGCTTTTCCAAACCATTAAATCCATAATACCAACAGAAATAACACCGTGTATTCCGACAGGGAAACTTGTGGGATTTCAATAAATGCTGCGAGGGACAGCTGGAATAAAAACATTCCCCATGCATTTACAGAAGTTGTTCAGGGCATAACACTACTCTGGCTGCTGATTAATACATATACCAAATAAAAATCCCTTCCTGATATGCAGAAGCATCATTCCATCATTCCAGATGGTTCTGACTCGGGTGGAAAATGCTGCTAACTGAACACTGACTGTGGAAGTTGGTGTCTCAGCTGGAATGCTCAGAAATCATGTTGAAAATGGAATATTGAGGAGGAGTTTTTTTCCTTCCTCTAATGACATTTATTAATTATTTTGAAATGTCTGCAGTCCCCAGCCAGCAGCCAGTTTCCATAATCCACACAATACTTGCTCCTGCATCCCAAAGACAGCAGTGAAGGTGGTTAAAACACACAGAAATCTGCCTTCCCTGGAAAATTTGCTCATGGATTTCGGAGAAAATTATGTGCCAATGCTGCTGTTCAGGAGCTCTTATTTATTGACAGCCAGCTGTTGGGGGAAAACAGACATGAAAGACTGAGCTTACAAGTGTGGACATATAAAATATGGATTAAAGCTGGATTTGGTTGATCAGAGTTGGGAAGGAGAAGGTGGGAAGGAGCGGACAAAGGAGAGGTGGCCCTCATAGGGAAAACAGGCTTAGATAAACCTCAGGATACTTTGATGTAAATTTAGATAAACCAAGAGAAATTCAGGAAAACCTGGGACAGGCAGAAGTAGGAGAGACCGTGACAGATGGGATCCCAGAATCTCAGGATGGTTTGAATTGAAGGGGACCCTAAATGTCACCCAGTGCCACCCCTGCCTTGGACAGGGACGCCTTCCTCAATCCCAGGCTGCTCCAAGTCCCAAAATCCAGCCTAGCCTTGCCCCTGAACTTCAGCACATGGCACTGATGGTTCTGTCTGCCCTGATTTCAGGGTGGGAGATGGAACAGGGAGACACTGGACACTGAGGAGAATCTGCTCCCCTAATCCCCAGGGAAGGCATTTACAGCTCCTTCCCAGCAATCCAAGGAGCTTAGCCTTTGCAGCCACACAGCTGGAGCAATCCCAGGAAACACTTCAGGAGAGCCCTGGAGGGGCTGGAGCGTGTCCAGGGAAGGGAACAGAGCTGGGGAAGGGGCTGGAGCCCCAGGAGGGGCTGAGGGAGCTGGGAAGGGGCTCAGCCTGGAGCAAAGGAGGCTCAGGGGGCCCTTCTGGCTCTGCACAGCTCCTGCCAGGAGGGGACAGCCAGGGGGGGCCGGGCTGTGCTGCCAGGGAACAGGGACAGGACAAGGGGAAAGGGCCTCCAGCTGTGCCAGGGGAGGCTCAGCTTGGACAGCAGCAGGAATTTGCCCATGGAGAGGGTGCTCAGGCCTTGGCAGGGGCTGCCCAGGGAGGTTTGGAGTGCCCAGGGCTGGAGGTGTCCAGGGCAGGGCTGGGCAACAGGAATTTCATCTTCCCTGCACCCTGAAATCCCTACTGTGAGGTTTCTGCACTAACATGAAATTCTGTCTCTCATTGCACATTTAACCTCTCATAAGGGCCACATTTCAAGCACTTATTTCTGCTGACTCCGAGTATTGTATTATGTCCCAAGATTTTGATCCTGTGAAATACAAGATGTGCTGAACAGGCTCCAAAGCAGCACAGAAATTAATATATAGATATAAAATTACATAAAAAGAACAAGGGAGCAGATTCCAGCCGCTTTATTTATGTGCTTGCAGCTCCCTGGAATTCCACACATTTGTTGACCTGTGGATGAGATCCTAAAACCAAAATAATCTACCAAAATTGACTGAATGAGGCCTTTATTGAAGAAAAACTTGTTCTCTGCAAATCTGCCAGCTCTGGCACGAAGGATGAAACCAGACTGAGCCGAGACACAGCCAGAGCAGCAGCAACAATCCCAAAACCAACTGGTTTTCCAAAGTTAGTCCTTCCCATGCTCCTGTCAGAGTAAGGTGGGTGCCTATTGGGCCTTGGTGATTTTGGCCAGGGAGAATTTCATTCTTAATGTTCATTTTTATGTTTTTCAAACTTTAGGTTTTGTGTTCTTTGGAGAGGAGCTGCAAGGCTTATTAAACATGGATCCTCTGTAGGAATTCCTGTGGGAATTCTAGCAGAACCTGCTGATTTTAATCGAGTTTTAATAGCACAGAGTTGAAGACAGCTCCAGTTCATTTACTGAGGTCTGGGAGTTTTGAGAAATTGCTTTTTATTTGGAGTTTGAATTATATTTTCTCCTCACTTTGTCTTCCACAAAAGAAGTCAGATTTTGTCTTACAGATTTCTACAACAAAGAACAAGGACAGCTCACCAGAGTGGAAAAAAATATTCAGAACTAAATATTCCAGAGGAAAGAGGGGTTTGAAAATGCCATTACCTTAAAAAGACAGGAAAAACAACTGATAATTAACTGGCATTTAAAGGAAGATGCATTTAAATATATCACACAAATACAGGGAGTGGAACCAGAACCAAGGGCAGGCACAAGTGCTGGGAAATCCATAAATTCAGATATATATAAGTTGCAAGGTCTTATTTTAAGCTGAAAATTTTCAGTAAAATTCAATGAAAAGGATTCTGTGGCACAGGAAAAGACATGTGGGAAACTGCCAAGTCAGAATTACTGAGTGACCTCAGTTAGATCCTTTTTTACCCCAAAATGTCTCATGCTTAAAGCAGCCTTGATCCCAAATGATTCCCCAAAGAACTGCCTCCAATTCAGTCCCCATGAAAATGCAAATTCCAAATTTCCACCCCATAGTCAGCCTTAAATATAAAACAAATTAAGAGAGAAATGAAGAAACTTGAAATGAAAAAGCAGAGAAAAGGGAATGTAAAAGCACCACGCTGCATTCCTGAGAATTTTGGAGGGAATATAAACCAGATATCCTCAAAATGACATGAAATGGAGCAGTAAAAAAGCTGCAGGAAAGTGTGAGGAGAAAGATAATCTTTTAAAATGCAGATTGTACCTGGATGAGGGGGAAACAGGGACAAACCTATGGTGAGGGACCCAACGGAGATTTCTGAGGAGCATCAGGCAGGAGGTTGAGAGTAAAACCTTTTCCAAGAGAACCTGCAGGGTCTGGCATGCCAAGTTTCAAAACAAGGCTGCAAAGGAGAGGAAAGGCTGGATCAGGAGCAGACCCCACTGGCCCAGCCCTGAGGAGCTCCGTGACCATCCTGCTTCCAGCCAGGAGAAAAAGGGACCAAAGAGGGAGCAGGAAGGACTTCCAGAGAACACCTGGGGTAAGGGATTGCCTACATGGAATTGTGCTGGCTTTGATACACCTGAGCTCAGTGCTTCTCACAGGATTATTTCAGCACATGCCCCTCACTGTGCAATAAAGGTAAAAACGGAGGCGGAAAATGCTGGAAAAATGACTCCCAGAGGTTTCAAGAGAATTGCCCAGTGCTCGGTCTGGAATCAGACAAATCAGTAAAAATTAGGTATGAATATGTCGAAGGGGTCACTGCTACTCCTGCTGAGTAGGAAATCAGGCCCTTGGCTCCCCAAACTCAGCCTTGTTATAAACACATATTATAAAGTTGGCTTTTTGCAAATATTCAGATGAGTGTTGTACATATAAGGTTGTTATAAATACAGATTATGGTATTGTTTTGGTTTTTTTTCGTTTTGCACCCGTATAGGGTGGATACTCTATGTGCAGTATGGAAATGGTTTTACAGATTTTGTTTTCTTTATGAGTAAAGTAAGTTGATAAAGGGTCTTTGTAGTGAGTGGACACTGCCTGGTCAGGATAGCACCCAGTGCAGACCCCTGCTGCTGACATGAAGAATCTGCTGCTGATATCCCAGCTCCCAGCACTGACCATCTGTAGATAGTACAGACCAAGGCCCAAATTAAGACTGAAAAGAAGAATTAATTAAAACCACAGCCAAGAAACACGCATGCTCTAAAAAGGCAGGACCAAGGAGTGGCCGTGCAAAACAGCTCTCAGAAGCATGGAAGTAAGTTCTTAAAAAAGTTCAAATATACAGATTTAAGGGGGGGATGGTCTCTGGAACAGGGATGTGCTCTTGGCTCTTGGCCAGAGACACTCCGGCCATGTATTTTGCTTTATTGCTTTGTCCTTATTGTCTTTTATTAAACCATTTAAATCCTACCAAAAAGGTGAACTTTGTTTTTCACAGCCTGGGGAGGGGCTGGGATCGCTCCTGTAAGCATTTCAGGGGGATCCTGAAATGGTCTCTTCATAAAGGCTCTTAGGGAAACTCAGGAGGGTTAAAGACACAAGCAGCCACGAATCCCGAATGTGCAGAGGGATTCCTGCTGTCCAGCATGCTCTGGAAAAGAAGGGGAAGGGGAGGGGGAGGGAAAGGGGATCAAATGGGATGATGACCTGAAACCTGCTGGAGGTTAAAACTGAAGAGGAGCTGCTGGATACTGTGGAACCCACAAATCAAATGGGATTTGGTGCTGAGGGATGGAAAATGCTGCAGGAGGGGAGAGCTGAGTTTGCCCACAGAGGCAAGGGTGTCGTGGCTGGGCAGGAGTCACCACACACCCCCTCAACCACCAGCTCCTTGTTCAGCACAGTCAAAAGGCAAAGGGATTGGGAAAAGGAATGTGAACTGAGGAGAAAATCCTGCTGTGATCCCTCTTTCCAATCCCATAGGGATTGGATCCTTCAGCCACTTTGCCAGGAGGCTGAAGGAGAGCATGAAGGAGCACGGGAAAGGGTAGGAGAGGATTAGGGGCACCTGGCTCTGGAGGGAGAGATCTGGTCCAGGTCTTCCAGAGGCTCCAAGGGATCCACAGCCTCCTTCTGATGGGCTTGGAAAAAGCAAAACCAAATCCTTAAAAACATCAGCTGGGATTTGCTTTTGCTGCCTATTCCCTGACAAAGCTGCATTTGGAAACATTTCTGCACTGGGTACAGGACAGAGCCTAATTAAATCACCAACCTCATTCCCACCTTAAATATTTAATCCCATGTTTTTTCCCTACCCTGCATTTCTGGAACCAGGCTACACAAACAGGGGACATGGATCAAAGTTGGGACATCTACATCAGGATACAGATTTTCCTTGGATCATCTCCAAGTCTGAGATGCAAGGGAAGAGTAAGAACATGAAATATTTCTGGTCTGAGCAGCTCAGAAATGCGACTTCCTGGAGATGTCCTATGGCATGGCTACAAAATTAGGCAAAAATTATTATCCAAAATTATCCAAAATCTCGGACTCCTTCTGCCTATGAACCATCACTATAACAATCTCCATTACCAGCAATCTCCATTACCAGCATCATGGAATGGTTTGGGTGAGAAAGGACCTTAAAGCCCACCCAGTGCCACCCCCTGCCATGGGCAGGGGCACCTTCCACCATCCCAGGCTGCTCCAAGCCCCAAGTCCAGCCTGGCCTTGGACACTTCCAGGAATCCAGGGGCAGCCACAAGTATATTCCCATGTATAGTTTATATACATTAAAAAAAAAATTTAAAAGCATCTATGGAGCCTGGGGGAGATGAAGATGCTCCAAGTGGGACAACATCCAAAAGGAAAAACTCCATCACCTAAAGGAAAAGCTCCATTTGTACAAATCCACCCATAGTTGTCAGCAGCTGAACTGGTCCTTCCTGAGCTCATTTGAATTCAGCCAAATGTGCAAATTTCATTAAAAATACCAGGGATATGAACTTGAGGCCACCTCACTACTTTTTGCCAGTGCAGCCTCCAATGACCTAATCTGGGAATCAATCAAAAATCACTCCAAGGTCTTAAATTTTATACTGGTGCCAGGAGTCATGGTTTGGATTGACCCCAAACTCTGACAAGTGTAACCTGAAATCCCAAATCCCTACAATACTTAACCCAAAATTTTCCCTGAGAGGTTCTCCCACAAGAACCCCTCAGTGGTTGGGTGGTACCTGAGCCCCACAAGGCCTTTCCAACCCAAATCCTTCTGGGATTCAAAGATTATTATGCAAATAGCACACACTGGCATATCTGGAAAACCTCTGTAATCCATATGTCAGCCCTTCCTCAGCTCTCCTCAAAAAGCTGCATCCTTCTCTATCAATTTCCCAGGAATACAAATTATCCCAGTGAGCTCTGTGGTGTAATTAAGCCATAACATTGATTACAGAGTCAGCCTCCCAAAAGATTGTTTATTCCTCATTACTGGCATACAAATATCCCAGGTACTCATTCCCTGCCTCGAAACTTGTCCAGGTTGTTCTGATTTCAAGGCAAAACACAGCTCATTGAATCCCAGTATCCCAGAAAGGTTTGGATTGGAAGGGATTTTAAACCCACCTTATCCCACCCCTGCCATGGTCAGGGACACCTTCCACTGTCCCAGGCTGCTCCAAGCCTGGCCTGGGACACTCCCAGGGATCCAGGGACAGCCACAGCTGCTCTGGGCACCCTGTGCCAGGGCCTGCCCAGCCTCACAGGGAACAATTCCTTCCCAATATCCCATCTGTCCCTGCCCTCTGGCACAGGGAAGCCATTCTCTGTGTCCTGTCCCTCCATCCCCTGTCCCCAGTCCCTCTGCAGCTCTTCTGTTGGCCCCCATGGCAGAGCTTGGACCTGGCTGAATTTTAAGGTCCTTTCCAACACAAACCATTCTATGATTCCATGGCAAGTAAATCCCCAGGATAACTTTGAAAAAGGTGGTCATTCCATGGGTACAGCCGTGTTCCAACACCTCTCGATGCCTTCTGGAGTCAGCAGAAGTGGAGAACTCTCAGCCTCAACCCTGATGATCCCAATCCTTCCTGGATGAAGATCTCCAGCCTACCCAACACCCTGGAACCATTTTTTCTGCTGGAAATGCTCCTACAAATGAAAATAACCACAATTCCCAGCTAAAATGGAAGGATTTTAATCTATTGCCATGTCAGCAGTTAATATCTTAAATATCATTTGTTGGGCATGTCCAGGGGATTGATTTTCTGATTAAAAATGCTGCTGCTCAGCTTTTTTCTAAAGGAAGAAGTTACAGATGTCGAGAGTGAACCCTAAATTCCATGAGATCCCACAACTTGATTTTGAATTCTATGGGATTTCAGGCAGAGGAACCCAAGAGCATAGGAAATTTAAGTTGGCCCAAGAATAAGGCAATTATTTAATGGATTTGAATTAGGGACAATTTAAATTCAGCAAAATTCTCCTTCCTTCTGGGTGGAAAGTCCTATCCTGGTTTTATCTACAGTGGGGGATTTAATTAGGAGATTTCCTGGGGTCTGGTACAAGATATGTACCAGTTTTCATCACAGGACACTTCCGACCCCATCACAACCTCACCCCAGCCAAGAAACACTGAGTTCAAATACCTTGAAATTTGATCTGTGAAATATTGTAGGTAATTCATGTCATATTTGGGATCTAGAAATCTTTTCCTGCTGAGTGCATTTTACCCGAGGAGTGAGATCAGGGTAACAACAGAAGCTGTGACCATGGAGCACATCTGGGAAAAACAGAACACCAGCATGAATTTTACCTCCAGTTCCAGTCCCTGCCTGGACAGGGATTCCACCAGAACCAGGCTGCTCAGAGCCCCATCCAACCTGCCTTCGAAGCAGAAATTTATATTTTATTTATTTATTTGTCCATCTAGTTGTACAGTTATATATGTATGTGAAGAAAACATAGATAAATTCTCATGAAATCCTGGCATTTTGAGCACCTCCCCCTGGCAGCTCAGCTCAGGGCTCATCTCCTCCAGGAATTGTGCTTTTCCTGGGAAGGCAGACCCACCAATTCCAATAATCACCTTAATTCCGTATTTCCCTGATTTTATTAACTTAAATGGGACCCATAATCCAATTGCAGCACAGACTCCTTTAAATCAGAGCAAGGGCTCTGCCTCTGTCCTCAAATATCCATGACAAATCCAGGCTGGATCCCTCAGGCAGCCTTCCCACACCTCAGGGCTGAAGGCTAAAACCTCAATCCAGCCTATCAACAGATAGCATTTAATACAAAATAAGAGCAAAAAATTATTAAAAATCAACAACCTCAGGCTCCTTGTTTTTAGGGGGAAATTTATGCTCAACAGCCAATTAAATCAGGAAATAGAAAGTAATTAATTGCTGATGTGTTCCCCTGTTCTGCAGGTGAAGGTGTGACCAAAATGATGAAAGGATTTTTACACCTTGTTAAATATACTCCATTTTCAGTCTCACCCTTTCCTCTACTCCTGTGTCTAATTTTTCAATTCTGTTTAAGAGGTTTTTTTAATAAATGTCTACAGATGATGCTAAAATCTTTCTCTCACTATTTCCTAATGATCTGATTTTAATGTTAAGCCTCCCAATGGTCCCAGCTTCCAAGAGAGGTCACACTGGGCTCTAAATCTGGTCAAAGTGACTCCAAAATTCCCTCACACGAAATTCTCAGGACTCACATTTTCCTGCCTCCAAACAATAAAAGATTTGTCCATCCCTGTCCCCTTCCTGGTACTTGTGCAGATCACAAAGAGATTTTTGAGCACTTTCTGTGTATCAGTTCCTAGGTCTTTTATAATCTCAGAAATATCTGGTTTCTCCCTACACCTCATCCAAGGAATGCCCATCCCACATCGCCTGCTTTTCCTCAGACAGCCCACATCAAAAGGAGTCCAAACTGACCCATCCTCCCCCCATTTGTGCTGCCTTCAAACAGCTCCATTTTCCTCTTCCTTTGCCTTTAGGACACCCCACCAAGCTGTCATTTCCTAATCCGAGCCTGTTTTCCAGCTCAGCAGTTGCATCTCTCCAGGCTCTGCCGGAGTTATCCCAGATTAATGCCTCACCCATGGGTTGTTCTCCCTGTGTCTTTGGAGTTCACACCTCCAGAAGTGTTCCAAAAACCAAATCCCTGTGCAAAGAGGGGGAAGGGGGGGGCACTGAGCCACACTGAGGCTCTTCAACACCTCAAATCCATGAAGGATAGAAGGGAATTCCATCCTGCCCTACAGGCAGCAAAAAGTGTGGAATATTTAGAGCATGGAAATTGTTGGAGCAGAGTTTTTGCACCTTCAGGCAAACCCAAGAGCTTGGTCTCAGTTCTCAATTCTGCCACCCATTTAACTCCATGCCCATATTCCCAAACCTGGACTGGGCTTGGAGCCACCTGGGATGGGGGAAGGTGTCCCTGGCTGCAGCAGGGGATGGGATGGGATGGGATGGGATGGGATGGGATGGGATGGGATGGGATTTAAGGTCCCTCCAACACAAACTACTCTGGGATGTTATGATTCTAACCTAACTTATTAAAACACTGCACTGAAAATAACAAATTTCTGAAGGCTCAGGATTAGTTGAAATCTTTCTTGCAAAACCTCCCAAATCCATTAAAGTCCTGGAAAGATTAAAAAACAATATGCACTGATTCCAAACAGTTGGTTTGTTGTCCCAGTTCCTTATTTCCAATTTCCAGTCCATGAAGCACCTCCCTGTGCAAACACAACTGATTTCATATGGAATTTCTGTGTTACTCCCAGTTGCTCCCCCCTCCTCTGGTGCTGGTTTGTTACTGGGATTTACACACACTGCAGGCAATCATTTTTTTAGCTGAAAGGTCTAAAGGCAAAGATTTCATGTAACAAATTCTAAATAATTCAACTCCTGCTGGAGATAAAAGGAACTACAGAATTATGCACATTCCTATGTTCCTCCTCTGCATCTTAAACCCATGAAAAACTGGGATATAAAATGCCAGGATCACATTCGATGCTCAAGCTCTCAGGGCATATTTGACTTGGAAAATGCTGGATTTTGCCTTGGATTTGGGGATGGAAAGGACCTCAAAGCTTATCTCATTCCACCCCCTGCCACAGGCAGGGACATTTCCACTGTCCCAGGCTGCTCCAAGCTCCATCCAACCTGGCCTTGGACACTTCCAGAGATCCAGGGGCAGCCACAGCTGCTCTGGGAAATCGATCCCAGGGCCTCACCACTCCCATAGGGAAGAACAGCAGAGGACATTTAGGTCCTCTCTGGGTCATTAATTTCCAACCAATTAAGCAGTATTTGAGGTTCTGGCTCAAATTAACTGAAAATACAATATTCCACTACTGAATCCCAGAGGCAAAAGAAGGAGAAGGGGATGGGAAGAAAATCACAGAAGAGCATATAGGAATCATTTTCTCTCCATACAATATGGGATGTGGTACATTTTTGGCAGTAGAGAAGGCTCAGTAAGATTTCTTTTATGTGATGAAAGGGGGAAAAATAATTGAATTTTGAAATTTGCTCTGAGAATGTTTTGTCACAGTTACAAACTCTACAAGTCTGCCTTGATTTTCACCTTGCATTAGTTCCATTTCAGAATTCCTCTTACACACAGAACCAGATTCCCACATAAAATATCTGCTGTGAAAAGGAAAACAGCTTGAGGCCAAATGGAACAATCTGACCCTTTCTGAGTGATTTACTATTTTTTTTGTAATCAAATCTAAGTGCAATTAAAATCAACATGTTCCTGTACAGAACTCTTGGCATGATAGAGAGTTAAACAACCCCAAGCACCTTCTAAGGAGCATTAAATGTCACTCCAAGAGTTGATAGAGAAGCACCAAAGTAGATACTATTCAATTATTAAATGTAATTTGGGTTATTTTTCAAGAGTGATGACTCCAGAGTCACTAGGGAGCTGCAAGGAACTGTAACTGGAGTTTTGACATATGAAATGATTTTTAAATAATTCATGGGACCTAGCAAGGCTTTACTTCTGTTTTTTTTTCTCTTGTTTAGATGAAAATGAATCATTTGTGGGGGGGAAAAATGAACATCTGCTGACAAGCTGTCAGCAGAGAGGGGGAATGTTGAAAAGCATCTGTTCCCAGCAGCTTGGGAAGGGCCTGGGAGAAATTCCCAGCAAGAAATAATCCACAATTCCCAGATGGGGCAGGGGTTTGTCCCTCCTGGAGTGGTGGGATGGGGAATGCTATGCAAGGGAGCTGACCTGCTCCTCACCTGTGTTTAACCTGGAAGCGTTCCACTAAAATGTCTCCAAGGCTTTGCACTCCTTTGTTCTCAGACTATTACACCCATTTTTTGGGGAAAAACCCTTTCTTAATTTAAGGTCCTGTGTTTTCTTTGATTAAAGGGTGCAATCTTTTTCCTTGGAAAATGAAGACCTTTAGGACCAACTATTCCCCTAGCACTGCCAAGCCCAGCCCTAATTCCTGTCCCCAAGTTCCACATTCCTTAGACACCTCCAGCCATGGGCACTCCAAACCTCCCTGGGCAGCCCCTGCCAAGGCCTGAGCACCCTTTCCATGGGCAAATTCCTCCTGCTGTCCAAGCTGAGCCTCCCCTGGCACAGCCTGAGGCCCTTTCCCCTTGTCCTGTCCCTGTTCCCTGGCAGCACAGCCCGACCCCCCCTGGCTGTCCCCTCCTGGCAGGAGCTGTGCAGAGCCAGAAGGGCCCCCCTGAGCCTCCTTTGCTCCAGCCTGAGCCCCTTTCCAGCTCCCTCAGCTGGTCCTCACTCTCAGCACCTCGAGGCCTTGGCAGATTTGTGTGGAATTTTTTCACACCGCAGAGAAAATTGACCATTTCCACTTCCAGCCACGCACATGGAAGAATTCAGCAGAATGTCCTGAAGTGGAGAAGGGATTTCACTCAGATTGGCCTTTTCAGGAAGCCACAAGTTGCCTGCATCAAACACCAGCTGCAGGACGAGGGGTTTACCCACAACAGCACACCTGTGAGGGGTTTTGGTGCAGATCTCCGGCAGACAAATGGAAAATCATTCCTTGGGGGAATGACCTTAGCATGGACACTGGAGTCATCAGAATTATCTCATCCACAGAGGCCTGAGCCCCTTTCTCTGGGCAGAACTCCTGCTAGACAGCATAAATCCCCGCCTCCCTTGCTTCATCCAGCTCCTCCAGGAACACCGATGTGCTGACACACAGGAAATTCCCAATTGGAATTTGTCAGAGCTGAAGTGCAACCTGGTGATCATAAAAGCAGGTAGTTCCTGGTCAGTGATTCCAAGGGGGTTTTTGAAGCTGTTGCAGGTCATTCCCTAAATACCACAATCCATCTCAAAACATCCCTGTCCCATCAACAACCCACAATGGATCCAAGAGCAATTCAGCATCATCAGGACAGGGAAAGAAAATGAGGATTATCACTATGGAATGTCTTGTTTACATCTCAATTATGAACTGATTGATTAATGCAAACACAGCAGGGACAGTGTATTTGTTGGCTGGGAGTTGGGTGAAAAGAAAAATTCCTAAACCCCACAATTTAAATAGAAAAAAAAAATTGTCTCAAATGAACTTTCCCTCCCCTGGAAATTTTCTTGAAACAACCTGTGAAGCATCCAGGTTGAATTCAACAAAATCTACATATGGAGGTAAAATGTTTCACTATCAAGGAAATGTAGCAGAAGTGGGCAAAGTGTTTGCTTGTAAAGGGGAAATACTAAAGAAAAAAATGTCTGAAATAATTTCTACTCTGCAGTACATCTCCAAAAAAGACTCTGCAGCCCAGCTAAACATAACTATAAGAAGGCAAAAAAATTAAAACCCTCAAGCCCAGCTGCAAATAGAGAGTTCTGCCATTTTGGGGTGTAATTTAGAGCAGAAAATGCTGTAAAAACCCCACACCTGAGAGGGAGAGGAGATGGATGCAGGCAAGCACTTGGACACTGTTTTTTGCTCCACAGTGTTAAATTTTGGGAAAGGTGGGGCTGGGACATTGGCAATTGAATTTCTGATATAGTTTTGGGCAACTCAAATGTACTTGTACTCTCTCATCTCTGTGTTCTCCTCAGTGCTTTAATAAAACAAAGCAATATTTTGAATTACCAGGAAATCAGATGGAAAAAGGAAAAAAGAGAGAGAAGGTTGAGGGAATTAAGCATAGGTAATAAGCACTAATCACAGACACTGAGCTAATGAGCAGAGTGTTGTTAAACTGCAGCGTGAATTAAACAGATTCATTTTCAAACTGGATTAATTTCCAAACTGGGTTTCTTTCCCAGCTTTCATTGCCTGTGTTGCAGGAAGGGGGCTGGAGAGCTGCTCCTGGTGATGCCTTCTGGAGGCTGACCTGGAACAGAGACTACACAGAGCACAAGGATAAAGCAGGGATTTATTAAAAGGCCTCAACAGATACACCCTGGGCAGTGCAGGCACCCAGCTGGGCCACACCCAAGGTGCCCCAAAATGGTCACAAAATGGAAACCCGATCACAAGGTCCCACACTTTTGTAAGTTCTGATCAATTAGCAAAATAGCATAAATTGTCCAACCATAGCTTCAGGTTATGAAGCTCCATCCTCGTTTTTTCTTCTCACTTCACCGTTTTTGTTCTTGGGCCTGAAATTTGAATCAGTTGTCCTTGGTCCCAAGCTGGAAAAGGAATTTTGTCTCCCTACTCTGTGAAGAGAGCTTAGTAGCCCTTAGTATGAAGCCCAGAACTACACACTGAAACAGCGCAGAATCTGAAAAATATTAAAGCTAAAACCTTAGGCATCACTGAAGCTCTCCTCCCAGATAATCACACATGGAGAAGGAGACAGGGCTGGATATTCCTCAGGCTCTGGAGCTCCAGGATGTTCCTGCACTGCTGGAATCACTCAGGAACAACTCCAAGTCGTTATCTGCACCCTGCAGGATTTCCCCTGGAGCTGATACAGAATAATGGTGCTGCTTCTTGTCTTCCTTGGGATCTCTCCTCCAGGTGCTCCCTACTGGATCAAAGCGGGCCAGGACACCCCTCCCGGTGGCCTTGCTACAGGGAGCTCCTTTCATCCTTTCCTCATCCACAAATCCCAAAATATCTCTTCTGTGGCTTCTGGGCTGCATCACTGGAGGTGTGCTTCAGCAAAATCCTGCTCCTGGCAGGGGCAGCAGGGATGAGGCTCTCCAAAACTTGGGACAAATCAGGAACAGCAGCAAGGACAGGGGTTTTTAATCCAGATGCTGCTTTGCAAATGAAAACGAGCAGGGCAAAATGCAATTCCTGCCATTTTCACCCCTTTCCACTAATTCCTTGCCTTTATTCCAAATACCCAGCCTGGTCTTGGACACTCCCAGGGATGCAGGGCAGCCACAGCTGCTCTGGGCACCCTGTGCCAGGGCTTCATCACATTCACAGGGAATGATTCTATCCCAATATCCCGTCTATTCCTGCCCTCTGGCAGTGGGAAGCCATTCCCACTCCAGGCCTTTATCCAAATCTTCTCTCCATTTATATATGTTTACATTTCTATATTATTATAACATTAAAACATTGTATCTACCCATTTATATTTTTTACTTTAGACACATATAAATTGGTCTTTATTTCCTTACACCATTTTTGGGGTGAATCTTCCTCTCTCAGTAATTCATTTCTAATTCCAGTTGCTTTCCCCTCACCATGAGAAGGCTGAAATTCCAGGATGAGCAAGCCCTCCCTGGGAACACATCTTCAGCCCCAGGGCTCAACCCAAACCTTCCCTATAGTTCCCAGCTAACAGTGATGAGGGGTGACAGCCCATTAAGGGAAAAGACTGAGCATCCTTCCCTGGGTGCCACAGCAATCCCAGAGCCCAGCGTGATCCAACGTCTGGAAAACAAGAACTGGCAGAGAGAGGGGATGGATGGGAAAATTCAGCCAGGTCCAGGATGCAGCAGCAGTTCCGTGTGGGGATTAAACAAAAGCAATTGGAAAAGATTATTTGCTTGGCCTCACTCATTTATTTGCTGCAGGTTTCTAAGGATTGGCTGGGAAAAGCCGTCCCACACGGGCATGAACATTCCTACAGCACTGAGCATTTTCCCAGGATCTGTTTTTCCTCTTTTCTCACTCTGAACTGAACACCTTATCCCACACCATGCCATGGGCAGGGACATCTCCCACTATCCCAGGCTGCTCCAAGCCCCAGCCAACCTGGGTTTGGACATTCCAGGGATCCAGGGACAGCCACAGCTGCTCTGGGCACCCTGTGCCAGGGCCTGCCCACCCTGCCACCCTTCCCAATATCCCATCTACCCCTGGTATTTTAAAGAACATTTCTGGGGATCAAAGCTTGTCTCCTTCAAGACTGCCAGAAGTTTCCCTGTTCCCAACAATTATTAAAAACCAAATTGAAAATCTGGACAAGGGAAAGCACAGGATCCATCCCTATGTACTCTACTTCCTATTTCCCACCTGTATGTGTTAAATATTTCACACTCCAAAAATCCAACCCAGGCTGCTGCTCCAAAAACACGGGAAAAAAGCAAAACTATCAGTCCAGGATACAAAAACTGCATTCTGTTGTCGTGGCAACAAAACTTTTTAATAACATTAAGGATCTGATGGCTCATCAAGAGCTGCCTCTTGTTGTTATAGCAACAAAAATGTTCCCAGTAATTGCTTTTAAAGATTTCTCTGTCTCCTTTTCATTTTTATAAACACCCCAATATAATCATGAGCTCTTATTAAAAGGAAGGAGTGTTTTGCCTTTTGGCAAAGCAAGAAACACTGGCAGGGATTTAATGAAGCAATTACTTGTGGGCCTCATCTGTGGGCTGAGCATGGGTCCCAGGCAAAGGGGTGCTTGTGTCACCAACTCCAAAGCACTGCTGGAGAACTCCTAAGGAATCACAACGTTGGGAAAACTTTACAGCCAGAGGCACAATTGGGATGGAGAACAGTCAGTTAAAGTCAGGATTTTACTGTAAAACTGCATCATAAAGATGGTAACAGTGCACCCGAAGTCCTGAGTATTCTGGTTTGAAAAGTGCTGGGAATAACCTTCCTTCCCTTGGCAGCACCAGCCTGTCAAAGAACAACCACTGTTCAGTCCAGGATGATGGAATAATCAGGAATCCAACTATGGCTGTTGCAGATGGGTAAGGGAATGCAATGGCAGAGATTTATTGCTGCCAGTGACTCGATAACACTTCCAGGATATATTGCAAGTTCACTTTTCCCTTCCCAAAATTTCCCCTGAATCTGTATTAAAATCTGTCTCAATTCAGGGGGTTCCCAGGTGTGTGGTGCTGGGAGTTCATTTAGGGATGGCTCTGGAATAAGGAAAGTTTTACACAGTTGTTTTTTCTTTTTTTCTCCACAAATTCCAATAATTTTCCCATCTTTATTTGGAATAAGCCATCAGCAGATTCCCCCAAACTACCACGATGCCTGTCTGTATGCCAGGACCAAAAAAAAAGCCATTTAACTCCATGAATTGATATTTTGAAATATTTAAAATTAGCACAACGGCCTGGAACTGTTTGAAATGTAAATTCTATTTTTGGTCCCATTTCCAAAGGAATCACAGTCAAACAGGCTCAGGACCTGCCCGCATCCCTCTCAAATAAGCAGGGATCCCAAATAGCCATTTTCCCTGGGAATAATGGGGGTATTATGAAACAATAATCAAAAGCAATGAATCAGCCCAGCCTTCTTCCATCAAGTGAAGAGGAGATCAGGTGATTTCGGAGTGCCAGAAAACAACTGAAATATCAGTAGGGCCTGTAGAAACGCCAAAAAAGGAGAGAGGCTTTAGTCTGGAAATATGAGTTCCTAGAAATACATTTTCAAAGTATGGAAAATCAAGGGAGACTGAGGCAGTGCCACTTCAGGCTTGTAAAAATACAGTAATTTTTCACAGAGTCATGGGATAGTTTGGGTTGGAAACGAGCTGAAATTTTTCCCACCCCCTGCAATGGGCAGGGACATCTTCCACTATCCCAGGCTGCTCCAAGCCCCATCCAACCTGGCCTGGGACACTTCCAGGGATCCAGGGGCAGCCACAGCTGCTCTGGGCACCCTGTGCCAGGGCCTGCCCACCCTTACAGCCAGGAATTCCTTTGCAGTATCCCATCTAACTCTATATCTCTTTCAGTTTGTCCTGGTACCCCTTGTCCTGGTACTCCAGGCTTTGTAAATGGTCTCTCTCCATCTTTCTTCAGGTGCTGGAAGGCCACCACCGGGCCCATTCCCTGAAGATTTCCTGGGATATGAAAAGCCCGTTGTGGAAGGAGGAAAGCAAACCAGATGTGCACAGAGCAATCCTTGTCCTGTGGTGTTGGTGTGACTCCCTGATGGGTGCAGTGTCAGGACAGCCCCACAATCAGTCCCCTCAGGGGTGAACTGGCTGCTCCTCCAGCCAGGCTGAAGAATGCCAATGCCAACATTCCAAGGCCTGCTCATGCTCCTGGAGTCAAAGACATCTTTAATGACGTGGCAGCTCCATCATTAACAATGATGACGCACATCTGTGTGCCCAGCAAGCTGTTGCTCTCCAAGGGCATGGCTGGAATGGGATATAAACCAGGGAACAGCAGCGATTCCGGAGCCGCAGCACCTCCCCAGAGTTTGTGTGTTACGGACACGGAGCTGCTGCACAACGGGGAAACAAGCAGCTGCACAAACAAAGGTCACCCCAGAAATGGGAGGAAAACTCAAAATGCCTCTGGTAAATTACAAACCTCGAAGAGTGTCATGGGTTGCAGTGTAAAATGTAACCAGAGCTGTGTTATTCCATCACCATCTGC
>VZTB01014849.1:22171-36918 GCA_013397245.1 Thryothorus ludovicianus | reverse complement strand
CAGAGCCACATCTGCCACTGCAGGAGGGCTGCAGCCACCATGGAATGGGACTGGTACCAACACCCTGACCCACAGGGGGTCAGCTTGGATTCTGACTGTCAGTGGGTTTGTTTCTTGTAATCCTGCATGCTTGTTTTATTTGACTTCTCCTAATAAAGAACTGTTACTTCTATTCCCATATCTTTGCCTGAGAGCCCCTTAATTATAATAATTTGGAGGCAGGGGATTTACATTCTCCATTCCAAGGGAGGCTGCTGCCTTCCTTAGCACCTGACATTCTAACTAAGACACAACTCCCAAGGAACATGGCCACGTTGCCCAGACTGTGGTTACCCAGTTGTCCCTGGGAACAAGGGAAAGGACAGGAGGAAGAGCCTCCAGTTGTGCCAGGGCAAATTTAGGATGGATATTAAGGAAATTTCTCCTGCAAAGGGCTGTCCTGCCCAGGGCAATGGTGGAGTCCCCACCCCTGCAGGGGTTTAAAAACCATGTGGATGTGCCGCTTGGGGACATGGTCAGTGGTGGCCTTGGCAATGCTGGGGAGTGGTTGGACTCAATGATCTGAAACTCTTTTCAGCCTGACCGAGTCCCTGTATTTTTGGAATTAAAAATAAAAAAGAAGTCACAAGGAGCATTTGGGTTCAAGAGGTCACATCCTTCATCTAAACCATCATTCCCCATGTCCTGGCACTTCATCTCTTGTCCCCAGTCCCTCTCCAGCTTTCCTGGTGCCCCTTTAGGCACTGGAAGGGGTTATGAGATCTCTCTGGAGCCTTCTATTCTTCAGGTACATAATTCCAGCTCTCCCCTGTTTGGGGATCATTTAACAAAACCCTTTCTATTGCATTTTCATGAGCCAAAAAGCAAATTTTGCATTCCAGTCTTTATTTCTAAACCCACCTTCCCCTGAATTTCAGACTCCACAGAGGGTTTGGCTACAGGGAGCAGAAAAGCAAGGACTGAAGCAGCCCCATTATTCCCCTTAAAATATCACCAAATAAAATAAATGTCTCTTTGTGGGTGAATTCTGCAGCAGAGAAGCTGAATATTCCTGCAGAAAACATCTGCCCCAGTCACAGGATTCCATCCATGCCACTGGCTTCACCTCAGGCAGGGAAAAGGATTTTTCCTGAATTTATTACAAATCCTAATTTTCTTCTGGGAGCCCACATACGGAGTTTTTTATACACATCAAAAGTCTTTAACCACTACACTGTGCTGGGTAGCCAACCATTCTTTTGGTAACAACCTGGAGTTGAGTGGGGTGCTTAATTCATTAATTTTGAGTATAATTTTGGAGCACATGTGAATTAAAAAGGCCCAGGGACCTTCAGGTATTTTGATTCCAAAGCAGCCCAAGTTTAGAGGAACACAAAGCCTGTTCTGGTGGTCCCAAATCTTCCAGGATAACAAAAGGCAACAGTCCCACACCCAACCCCTTTACTGCTGCCTGGATCTATGTCCTGCAGAAGTCCCTTTGTTTATCTGCTTTTCATTACTCTGCTAAAACACCATTATTGGCACATTTCAGGATTGCTGCAGGCACCATCAGAGTGGGAGCAAAGCACTTGATGAAACAGAAAAGCATCATGTAAATGAAAAACCCCTCATGCACTACTAGAACTTGTTAGGATAAAGCAACTTGGAAGGGAAAAGAAACCCTGAATTAAATTTGTCTCATGATCCAAACCATTCAAGGCTCTAATTTAAAGCAAATATTGTCAAAGCATTTTTAAAGCTGTTGAAAAACACAAGAAACACTGCAAGGCAGTGTGTTCTCATTATTCCAGGCTGAGTTTTAGGATGGGGAGTCTCAGCCAGCTCCATTTGCTGGTTTTTACTATTGAAATTCGGGGGCATTGTAGGAATTTGGTCAACACCATGTTCAGAGAACCACAGAATGCCAGACTTGGGTTGGAAGGGACCTTAAAGCCCATCCAGTGCCACCCCTGCCATGGCCAGGGACATCTTCCACTGTCCCAGGCTGCTCCAAGCCCCATCCAACCTGGCCTTGGGCACTGCCAGGGATTCAGGGGCAGCCACAGCTGCTCTGGGCTCTCTGTGCCAGGGGCTCCCTACCCTTCATTCTACTGATCTCCTTCAGGAATCACCTGCACTCATGGGAAACCCCCAAACATCCCAAACGCTGGTGTTGGTCCCTCCAATAAGGAAAGACACTGCATCCCAAAAACACGGAAAAACCTGGGATAATGCCCCATCCAGACTGAGATGCATTAATAATCACTACAACAACAACAGCACCAACACATTTTCATGCTGAAACTCCTCCTCAAGTTTGCTTCTTGGGAGAAGCAATCCTTATTTATTGCTGTTTGTGGATAAACAGCATCCAGAGGGGAAATAACCTGTTCCTATCCCCATGAGGGGACAACTCCAGAAGAGCCATGCTCCTGAGCATCCCCAGCACCCTGAAGCTTCCCACGGGAGCCCTGCCCCATAATTGCTCACCAACCCCTGGCAGCTGTGGCCAGAGCTGCTGTTTAATTTTGATTCACACTGTCTCCTTTCTCTCCCAGCCTCCGAGGCCCGGTGGCATTCGGAATGCAAACAATGTCCCAACGCAAAGGACATCACAGGAGGGATGAGGTCTGTTTGAGTCACCTCACTTGACAGATCAGCATCATCCTGCGGTGACACACAGCTCCTGCTGCTCAGCTGCCTTCCCTGAGGGAGGGGACACTGGGAAAAGGAAAACTGTGGGATTGATCCATGTGTGGTGCTGCTGGACTCAGAGCTCACCCACAGCCACCAGGGAATCTGAGCATCATGGAACTGCTGAGGCTGGAAAGGCCCTCCAAGGTCATCAACAAATGTCCCCTTCCCCCACTGCCAAGGCCACCACTGGCCCCAAAGATCCACACATCTTCTGAACACCTTCAGAGATGGGGACTCCATGTTGCCCTGGATACCCTGTTTAAGGCCTGAGCACCCTTTCCATGGGCAAATTCCTCCTGCTGTCCAAGCTGAGCCTCCCCTGGCACAGCTGGAGGCCCTTTCCCCTTGTCCTGTCCCTGTTCCCTGGCAGCACAGCCCGGCCCCCCCCTGGCTGTCCCCTCCTGGCAGGAGCTGTGCAGAGCCAGAAGGGCCCCCCTGAGCCTCCTTTGCTCCAGCCTGAGCCCCTTTCTCAGCTCCCTCTGTATTAAAATTATCCCAAAGTAGTGGCTCAAGATTGGTTTCTTTGCCATGCCAAATCCAAGAAAATTAATGTTATCACCCCAGTGAGAAAAAAACCCCACAAAATATTTCTTTGTCTATTTGATTTATAAACTTCTCTAACTGTTCAAGCTCTGCTGTGGTCCCACCTGGGATTGCACTCCCTGTTATCAAACTTCAAGCTCCTGGTACAGCAAAATAACCACAGCACAATTCATGGCCACCTCTGTCTTTACATCTGGCTCCAAGAGTCTTCCTCCAAGCATTCCAAGGGCCTTCCCATCTTCCCATATTCCCGCTGCTTCCATCTGCACCTGAATATCACATGTCAAAGTGCAAGGATTAATTAATGGATTGAGAAGTGTGAAGAACTCCAGGCAGCCAGGTCTAGGGGGAAAATCTCTTTGCCATGTCTCTTGTGTCAGACTGGGACATCAAAAATGAGATGAGGAGGTCTCTTTGCAAAGCCTGCAAGGAGCAGGGTGTTTATCCAGGGACTAAGCCAATTTTAATCTCTTCCTGGGAATCAAGCACTAAAGGTGCTCAATGGACAAAAAAGTCTTTCAAGTAATTTGAAGTCAAAAGATTGATATGTTTATTGCAGCGCTGGAGCACAGTGGGCTATCATCCTAAAGATATGTGCTGAGTTTAGAAAGCTTTGATTCTGTTTATTTCCAAAAATTACGCATATCCATAAAGTTCCCTAACACACCTATACATATTCATCACCTGTCCCTGTGTTGTATGTAAATTAGTTGCAGTCTCTTTTTAATTGAGGTCCTTTTGATTTGGGTCAGTGATCATGTGGGAGGAAGTAAAGACATCTTCCTCACCATCCTGTCCTGTTGCCAGGTTTTGTGACCCCTTGGTTATGGTCCAGGCTCTTTCTTTGGCTCCAAGGACTGGAAGTCTTGGTTTTCTGATTTCTTACAATGCTAAGTGTCAGACACGTGATAGATTGTCTTGCTCTATACCTATGTATTGATGATTAAATCGTTCATTTCTTCTTTGATCTTATTATTACGCTAGGCCCTGCTATATGACGTGTTGCTTACATCTCGATGGCTACATTTCTAATTCCTAAATTTTTTAGACCTTTGACTCAGGGAGTTAAATTCCTCTGGGTCCACTGGGGCTTAATGCTCTCCAGGACGGAGGCCACTTCATCCCTGAAGGAGAGCTCCACACAGATCTGGAGCAGTGCTTGAACTCCTGGGGGAGCAGGGGGAAAGGGAAACTCGTGTGGGAGCTCCCGAGTGCTCCTGTGGGATGGGCAGCACAGCCCGCCTGGCACAGGGACACAGCAGGGTGGGAAACTCCTGGCCCAGCTCCTTCACACTCCCAAAAAGGTGAAACTCACCAGCTTATGTGCAGGGACTGTGGTGACACTGGCCATTCCCAGCATTATTTGAAGAGAACTGACATCAGTTTTTATCAAAAAATCAGGGCTGGAGGGGGCAAATCTCATTTAGAGCTGGCCAAGAGAAGCAGGATTTCCAGCAGCTCCAATTCCCAACGCCCACAGGGGAGAAGAAATTGCATTGGACTTATTATTTCCTCTGCTTTTGTCCAAGTTGGAATTAAAATGCACTTTCCAGGACCTATAAAGCTGTGAACAAGAGCTCAGAGGGTGCCTGTCCATGGATGCTGCATCCCAAGGAAGAGATAATGGGAGAAAGGATTGCATCCCCAGATTCCTTTGGAGACAACAGGAAAAAACAGTTCATGGGTTATCCCACTCCTGCCCTAAAAGTACACATCTTCCCATGGCTAAAAGCATTCACAGGCTTCTCTTTCATGTACCCCTTGCCTTCTTCCCTGACAAATCAACTGTCCGACCCAAAATGCAGGATAGGAAGAGATGTGAGATAGGAATTAAGAGCTTGGAAAACAGGGATGGACCTGCCTGATAAGGCACTTAAGGGAGAGGCTTTGTACTCAATCCCTACAAGGTGCAAACCACCCGTGTTTGACAAAAAGAGAAAGGAAAATAACAGGGAGAAGCTCTGCCATGGGGAGAAAAGATGGACTAGATAAAATGGAACAGCAATTTTAACATGAAGGAGTGTATTTCTAATTTTAGCATTTATCTCATATTATTTTCATATTTCAATCCACTCCTAGTTAAGCTACAAATATTTAAGTTATAAATATTAGCATCGAATCAGGTGCAGCTGTTCTTTCACAAGAATAGTAAAATATTATTTTGCTAATATTTACAATTCATACCTTTAACCTCTTCATTTAACTCACAGCTACAAAGCTGGGCCATTATTTCTAATTAAATCATAAAAGGCTCATTAACATTCAAATATCTTCACATTCATCATACTCCTTTAATCAATTAAACAGGGAATTTCACGTAGTGCTTAGCTAAAATACTAACTCCAGTCCCTAAAAATCTTATGGCATCTCTGGAAAACCCAAAGCAGCAAATGACAGATGAAGTTTGGTGCTAGCGCAGGAAATAAAAGGTTCCACTGGCATGTCCTGCTTTCCCAATGAATAGCAAGGAATCTTCAGAATTGCATGAGGAATGTTTTTACTGCTTTTTACTGTTTTTTACTGCTACTGGCTCTAAAAAGAAGGAGAAACCTGCAATGCCATTTTCCAGGAACAAAGATGTTGAAATAGTGACAGATAATGCACTTAAAAACTGAAACAGTTCATCCCCTTGGTTTCCAATGCTCCTGGTTAATCAGATCCAGAGGAATTAAGTTTGGACAACACTTCCAAGGGTGTGCAGGGTGGGATTGTTGGGGTGTCTGTGCAGGGCCAGGAGTGGGACTGGATGATCCCTGTGGGTCCCTGCCAGCTCAGGGTATTCCCATGAATTACTTTGGAGTTGGAAGGTCTTTGGGTGGCTGCAGGCAATATAAAAAATTTGGCCACTCCGTTTTTCTTTTGGCTACAGAAATTCCTCCCTGTCTTATTCCCAGAAGCAGCACTAATGACTGACCATAAAAACCTGGATTTCTAATTAAATCTAATTACTGAACTTCAATGGTGGCACCTGCCTGAGCCATGGGCTGGCTTTGCTTTAGAATTTAAGCATGTGCTGTGGCTCAAGTGCCAAACTTCTCACACTCCCTATGTGGCTGCAGTATCCACTTCCCAGGCTGGCTGGATACAATATTCCCTTCTTTTTCCCAAATCCTTTGTTCATTTAGCATACTCTGATGATCCCGCAGTCTGTTCTGTGCTAGGTTCAGCTGGGAATTAAATAAAATAACCGCTATTTTAGCCAGGAATTGTTCCCAAGCCTTGAGCAACACCATCTGCCACATGTCCTCCTCCAGATGTGCAGGTATTTCTGAGCATTGTTGAAGTGCCCCCACAAAGGTCTCGCCAGCTGTTGCATCCCATTTGCATATGCAGTCCAGATTTGTCTTCATTTCAAGCAGCCAGTTTCATCTGAAGCTGTTGTTAATTCTGCAGACCAGTTCAGGGAACGCTGACAGATCCTGGTAACTTCATCAGACACCTCCTTTTCCATCCCAGAAATTCATTCACTCATTCATTCTTTCCTTCGTTTCCATGCCGGGTCCATTCCCTCTTTCCTTCTCCTAAATGTTAACATTCCATCAAAGCCAAATCAGATTTTCACCTGGGGTTGGCTGAAAACCCCAGGGGTGCTTTGGATTTTGAGCAGTAGAAAGGAAAATCCTGCAGGAACTTGGGAAGCCATCGTATTAATGAAAACACATAATGGATACAATAATGTATTTCTGATGGGAGTTTATAAGTGAAAGGTCTGACACTGATGAGTTTTAGATGAGTTCAGTGAGAGGATCCCAGAATGGTTTGGGATGAGGGGACCTTACAAATCATCCTGTCCCCACCCAAGCCCTCATGGTCACTCCTGACCCTGTCAGACATCCCAACCTGCTCCAGTGGGTTAAATAAAAAGCTGAGTTTTTAGGTCTTTATTTTTTCTACCGTTGGATAGTTTGTCCTCACACCTCCAGCTGTGAAAGATCTGGAACTAACATCCCCACTGGGAGCGTCAAAAGCCTGGATAAGCTGCCAGACTCACCCTGGAGAGGGGGTTTGGGATGCTGGCTCCTGAGGACATGTGAAGTTGTGCTGATGTAATTAGAGCAGAGGCATAATTAGGTTTTTCCACTAATTTGGTATTTGACACAGACCACGCCAGAGACCAAGGATGATTTTGAGGCAATTTTCTCTACTGATACAAACTCACCTACTTGCAACAGAGAGAAAAAAGGAGTTTTAAAGCTTCATGACAATTATGTGAGTTAGAAAGATTTTCAAATGGAATTTCCTCCACAAAATCCTACAATTTACAGATTTAGAAAACTGCTCGCAGAATGCTGCTTCCACATTTTTGGTAAGAGATCACCCAAGGTGTAAAGCACCTGTGTGCATGGATTCATCTGTGGTTGCACCCTTTCCGTTGTGAGAAATGGATCTCCAAAACTCCCCACAGTTTCAAACAAAAGCAGAAAAAAATCTACCTTTGTTTAAAGAACCTTCTTTAGAAATGGCATTAAAAAAAATAGACATTTATGGAAGGATGAAGCTGAGGGGTTTCTTGCTACTTCAGGGTGTGTTATTCCTGCCTTGGAAATCCAGCATGAAAACAGGGGGTTCAAGGATTAATCTTGTGTTCATTCAAAAGATAATTGTGTTAATCTGCTTTTTCCTCCTTCTCTTTTCCCTTTGAGCTTCCCAGCTTTTTCAGCTGCTGAACCAACTGCAGCCCCAGCTGATCCTATGGAAGTTGTAGGACAAAACTATCCCTGGAACATTACCCCCTCTTAGAAGCCCACCTATTTGAGGCTGATACACACAAAAATAAGATTTTCAGCCTTTAATATGTTCTTTTCCTCCTGGTTTGTTTGGTTCCCCCTTACCCCAAGGAATATAAATTGCTGCTTCCATTTAGAAGGAAGTACAAATCATGTTGTCATTACAACAGTGCTAAACCCTATAAATTTTTATGCTGTGATGAAGCATCCAGGCACTTTGTGAAGGCCCTGGGAATGGAAAACCAGGAGCTGAAAATCATCTCACTCCTCTGGATTTTTAATGAAGATTTCTGACTTATCCCATCCTCTCTTCATGGGAATTATCTGGGATCCAACTATAGAAATTCACTCCCTAAAAAGTCCCATTGCAGGATGGTTTTAAGGAGCCAAAACGGTCTCAGGATTTTCTTCAGCTCTTCAAAATTCATCCAGATTGAAGAAAGGCCCTCAGCACACCATGGAATCACAGAGTCCTTTAGGATGGAAAAGCCCTCTGAGATCAGAGTCCAATCAGCACTGCCAAGGCCACTTCCAATCCACGTCCCTGGGTGTCAAGACCACCTCTAATCCATGTCCCTGGGTGCCAAGGCCATTTTTAATCCACGTCCCTGGGTGCCAAGACCACCTCTAATCAATTTCCCTAGGTGCCAAGGCCACCTCCAATCCATGTCCCTAGGTGCCAAGGCCATTTTTAATCCACGTCCCTGGGTGCCACATCCCACACAGCTTTTGAACAATTCCAGGGATGGGGACTCCATCACCCCCCTGGGCAGCCTCTTCCAATGTCTGACCATGTTTTCCAGGAAGCAATATTTCCTAATATCTGACTTAACATCCCACAACCCCTTCTGGAAAGCCCAACTTCCCTTAAAAACTCCTGAGGGATGATGCCAAAGGAGCCAGGCAAGGTTAAGGCCGGATCTTGCGTTCTGTCTGGGTGATCCTTGGTGCTGGAGACCTCCAGAGGTGGCACCGAGAGAGGCTGAGGTGGCCAAAGGAGCTCCTGTGGGGACAGGATGGTCCCGTTTGGGTGCTGAACAGCAAAACAAAATCTCCTGACAGGAATTTTGAAGGACACCACTGCCAAGAAGAAACTTTTTGTTTTCTTGTCCAGGTAAGATCAAATGCCGTCCTTAACCCCAGACCCTGCAGCCCCACAGTTCTGTAACTTTATTGTAGGGTCTGGTGACAGAAGGGTTTGAGATGTGCAATGAGATACCCAAAATAATAACAACCCTCCCAGAGCAGGAGTGGCAAAGCAACGAGTTCTGGACATGAACCTTGAAGTCACACCTGCTCAAGCATGACAAGCCTTTGATGACAGCATAATTACCTACACAATAAGCACATTTCTGCAGATAATCCCTTTTATCACCCACAGGAGCCTTTTATGCAGGGCCACAAGCATTTCAAAGTAGCAGCAATGGGAACAAAATCAAGGCAGAGGCTTTAAAAATATATCAAACCCAAAATATTGCGGTCAGACTGAAAAATTGTTAATGGATTAAAAATGAAAACATCAAAAAACAAATCAAAACAAACCCACAAAAAACCAAACAACTCACCAAACTTTAAAGATCCTCCTTGCCCCATTTGTAGAAAATCACCTATTTCCCACTAAGCACCACCACCATCATCTTTTCAAGGAATGTTTTAGCCGATGGGACTCTCATGGTTAAGGAAAAAATTATTTAAAATGCACTCGAACTTTATCAGAAGGACTTGGCATCTTCCATCTGAGGTGTTCTCTCTGGGATACCTCCCAAGGTCTGCCCAAATGGCAGTGGGAAGCTTCAAAAAACAAGGATAGGCTCTTGTACAGCTAAAAAATTTCAATTTCATCTGCCTTGGGGGGAAGGAAGGAGGATTCCCCGGGACTGAAACAGCTGGGAAAAGTTTGTGGGCTGGAGCAGGAGTGGCTGCTCCATGTAGAACCAGGGAAAGGTATTATGTGGGGAAGAGGAAGGATTTATCCCAGAAACTATGAAGAAACTGGCAGTAAAAGGAGGAAAGGTATCATTTCCAAAGCAATTATTGCTCTGCACTGGTGATGAGGTACAGCTGCAGTTGCCAGCATCACTTTTGGGAAAACATGAGAAAGGCTGGGCTTAATGAGACAAATTTAGTTCAATACCCTGCAGATAAACCCACTTTTGACTGAAGTCACCTCAGCCAGTTGCTGAAGCATCAAAATTGAAGTCCCTGTGGTGCTGTACAAACACTGACAAATTATCTCATGTTATCAAAACAGCCCAGGAAGGAGGGGTTTTACCAAAAGCAGCCACAGTGAGGGCCAGAAGAGGAGCTTAAGAGGCTGGCATGCAGTCTAAGGGATCATCCTTCATCATTTTGTAAGGAACCACTGCTTGGAAAGCTGCTCCCAACTCAAACACAATCATACAGAGTCCTCATGCCAGCAGTTTTCCAAGCTTGGAAAGACACACAGGAAGAGACCCACCAAAGGCTACCACATTCCTGGGTAAATTCCTGCCACGTGCTCCATAAAATATCCCCAGGTCTGTGGTTTGGCACTGAAATTCACAGGGAGCAAAGGAGTAAGGACACGGTCACTGTCTGATAGTCAGAATTATTCAAAGCTAAACTGATTGTGGAATCCCAGAAGGATTTGGATTAAAAAGGACCTTAAAGTCACACCTTGCTCCAACATTCTGACATGGGACACTTTTCACTGTCCCAGGGTGCTTCAAGCCCCTTCCAACGTGGCCTTGGACACTTCCAGGGATCCAGGGGCAGCCACAGCTGCTCTGGGCATCCTGTGCCAGGAGATGAGGAACAAGTCCTGTGCTGGCTTCAAGTCACAGCAGCTCACGTGGGGCTGCACCTCTGTCCTGTTCATGCCCCAGGCACTGCCAGAACTGTTCTTGCTGCACCAGGGATTCTAGGATACCCTATCCTAGCTTATTCCAGACACAAAAAGACTTTGTAGTACCCAAAGAACTCTTACTGAGCTCCCTGGAGCACAGGTAGACTGAGGGGAGATTCACTGGGATCTGCAGCTCCTTCCGTGGGCAGCTCCCAATCTCTGGGACAGGGATGGGACCCAGGGAAGGGCTGGAGCTGTGCCAGGGCAGGCTCAGGCTGGAGATCAGGGAAAGGTTCTTCCCCAGAGGGTGCTGGGCACTGCCCAGGGTATGGGCACAGCCCTGAGGCTGCCAGAGCTCCTGGAGAGTTTGGAAACCACTCCCAGGGATGCACAGGCTGGGATTGTTGGGGTGTCTGAGCAGGGCCAGGGGCTGGATCAGTGATCCCTGTGGGTCCCTCCCAACTCAGCACATTTCACAATTCCAATAACTTTGGTCTGCAACTGGTGACTGAAAAAAGCCAGGAATGGCACCAAAAATGCTGCAAAGCTACGGACCAAAAGCTACTCTCTGCCTCCAGCTGTGCCTGGATGAAACAGCAGCAGCCAGAAGAGATGTGGAGAGCAGGAATGCTCCCAGTGACACTGATTTATGAGCTCCCACTACTCCAGTGTGGGGCAGAGGAGGGGAGAAGTGGAAAGACACAGAGCACTGCCTACTGCAGCTGCAGCCACAGGAGGGACCCCACTGACACAGCTCCTGGCAGCTGGGCACTGCAAAAACCACATTTAGCACCTTGTTCCCTTACAGGCAGAGGAGGGATTTGCTGCTGATTCCATCCTCACACCCTGGAGAAATCACAAATGGCCCTTGGAAACAGCTCCTCTGGAGATGACTAGAAAAAAATACCAAAATCATCAGAACTCATGCAGGTTTTTGACCTGTGTCAGTCACCCATCCATGATGCCCTGACTCCTCCAACTAAATGTTTCCAGCTCAGCCAGCACTTCCAGAGGCAGCAGCTGGTGCCAATGTCCTGGCATCTCACTTGGCTGGCTAAAAGATGGCAAAATAAACCATGAGCACTGGGACTTGTGTGGATTTCAGGTACAAAGCACAGTTTTACAGCAGAAGAGGCGAGTCAGTCACTACCACTGAGCAAAACATGGCTATCCTAAAATCCTCCCCTCCTGCTCCAGGACCTGCAGCAAAGAGGGGAAGAAGCCACATCTTGCTGTCACTACACCCTTGAGCTGTTTGAAAATGTTCAGAAATTGGATTTATTTTATTTTTCCCAAGTTACAACCAGTAAAAATTTGAGGTACGGTTGGGGAATTCATTTAGGGATGAAGAAGAAAAGGTCTAAGGAAGATTTCCCTTGTCCACGCAAATTGTTATTCCAGCCCAAGTGATGCTGAGCAGGGCCAGGGAGCCAAGCACTTCCCAGGAGTCCCTGGAAAGGGCACCCCAGGCAAACCTTTGGAGAAACCTTGGATTGTCATCCCAAATCTCTTTCCATAAACTTCCACCACCAGCAGTCAGCAGTGCTATCAAAGTCCTGGCCCCTATGAAATCAATTACCTCTTCTTGTTAGAAAGGGGAAAATACAAAATTATTTTATATGCCAGAGCTTCACCCATGAAGCTACAGAGTGGAAAGGGAAGAGGGAGCCTTTTCTAAAATACTTTACAAAATGTGACTTCAATGGAAAAGAAAATATTATGTTTCGGAGATTTTAATTTTACTGGGTTTTCTTTCTTTGTTTGTTTATTTTCAATTCCTTAAGTTGTGGATTTCCTCCCTACTGTTCTTTCTGCAAAACTTAATAACACCAGAACAGTGTTGTGTGGCAGCAATAGAGCAGTGAGGAGCAACAACAGCAAAATTACTGGAATTAATCAAAAAAAAAAGCCATCTGGTGTGCAAAGCAGTGGCTAAACTTCAATAATCCTTCTAAAACAGGAAAAATCTGGAAACTTGAAGGAGCAAAGCAGTAAATACATAGGAGATTGAAGGAGTAAAAAGGGGTTGGGGATTTGGGGGACCTCCAAAGTATTCAGCCCTGGGTTAAGCACCTTGGGAGACAAATGCCTGGATTTGTAATTCTCTGTTTCCTCCAACAGTCCTGATCAAACCCAGTGCCAGAGACCCTGAGAACTGCAGCAGCACAGGAGGGAATTGCAGAGAATCCACTGAAAGCAGTGGGAAGCAGGGATGGGGGGGATTGTGCCCCTCTGCCCTGTGCTCAGGTGAGACCCCACCTGCAGAGCTGCCCCAGCCCTGGGGCCCAGCACAGGAGGGACCTGGAGCTGCTGGAGAGAGCCCAGGGGAGGCACCAGGATGAGCAGAGGGATGGAGCAGCTCTGCTGGGAGGAAAGGCTGGGAGAGCTGGGATTGTTCAGCCTGGAGAGGAGAAGCTCTGGGGTGACACAACTGTGACCTTCCAGAGCCTGAAGGAGCTACAGGAAAGATGGAGAGAGACTCTGTACAAGGGATGGAGTGACAAGGGGGAATGGCTTCCCAGTGCCAGAGGGCAGGGACAGATGGAATACTGGGAAGGAATTGTTCCCTGTAAGGGTGGGCAGGCCCTGGCACAGGGTGCCCAGAGCAGCTGTGGCTGCCCCTGGATCCCTGGCAGTGTCCAGGGCCAGGCCGGATGGGGCTTGGAGCAGCCTGGGGTGGTGGGAGGTGTCCCTGTCCTTGGCAGAGGGTGGAATGGGATTAAAGGTCCCTTCCAATCCCAACCATTCTGGGATCCTGTGATCCCAAAGAAGGAAATGATGATTCCTTCAGAGATGGCACAGAGTGGTCAGCAGCCTTCACCCTTCCCTCCTGCTGTTATCTCTCCATGTCCCAGTGGAAATGAAGGCTGTTTTCCCAGCAGTGGGAGCTCTCACATGGATGCTGTCCCTGTGCCCACCTCCAGAGCTCCAGGCTCCCCCCCGGGGCTCCTGCCAGCACAGCTCACTGGGCTCAGCCCAGGGACAAAGTCAGGCTGCACATCCCCACCTCCTCTGGATGTCTGTGCACAGTCCAACTGCTTTCCATGCACACGCAGAGCAGCAGCTTCCCAACATGCCACGGCTTCCTGGTGAGATCCAAGCACTGTCCCACTGAGTGAAAACAAACCCTGTTATCTCAGAGCAGCTTTGCGCTTTGCTCACAGCACACCGGACAAATATTTAATTAAACACTGGGGAAATATTTAATTAACAGCCTCTGTTTCTAATTAGGAGTGGAAATGATGTGAAGGCAGCACGAGGGAAAAGTCACCGAAGCTGCTGCTGCAGCAGTGATGCCTCGGTGCAGGGAAGAGCCCTGACATGGTGTTAGCAGACAATTTGGGTTAATATCACGTTATATTAAGCAAATTAAATAATAAAGCACATCACACATGTCCCACCCCAGTGTCACAGGGCACACAAAGCATCAGGGGCAGGACGCTCCTCAAAGAGGGCAGGACTGGGAGGACACAACCACTGAGGGAGAGAGGAGAAAGAAAACCCTACAACACCAAGAAAATACCACCTCAAACCACCTCCAAGTCCTGCCTGCCCTCTTCGTGCTGCAGCTGACTCTTGGGAAACCCAAAAGCAGCCTGGAAAATCCCTCTTTCCATGACAAAAGTATCAAGTTTTGGATTAATGGTGCTGAAATTTAATAGGCAACCACACAGAGATGTCAGTGCTTTAGGCACTCAATGAAATCCTGATTTCTTTCAGTGAGCAGCTGATAGGAAAACTGTTTTCCAGTAACATTCCCTCTTCTCCTCCAAGAGCAAAGTGTAAGATGGGGATTACAAAAGCTCCTGTTGAACACACTCAGTGCCCAAACCAATCCAGCTATTCACCAGGACAGCACACTGGATTTTTTTAAAGCCCTATTTAACCCTTCAACTCCTAATAAAACCCATGGGATTCTTGCTCCTCCTCAAACAATATTTTGACATGCTGCAGATTTGGGCTGATTTCCTATAAAA
>VZTB01014849.1:6738-18347 GCA_013397245.1 Thryothorus ludovicianus | reverse complement strand
GCCAGAAGTAACGGGAAAATATATATTTTTTAAAGGAAAACAAACCACTCAGAAATAGTTTCCTGACCTCTAGCCAACAAGAGGGGTTTTGCCTCTTCTTCCAGCAGCAGAGCTGCCTCCTGCGTCCTTGGAAAGGGGAACACGCTGGGTCTGATCAGGTAATGAAATGGTTTGATTTAATAGGGACAGCAACATTCCAGGTCAGAACCAGCCAGCACACAATACCCAAGGGATTAACCTCTGGAAACGCCACTTTCAGGTCAAGGCTGGATTGTTGTAATAGGTTCTGTGTGAGGTCCTCTTGGATTGCTTGGAGGAAAGGGGTGGATCATTCCCAGCAGAGCAGCCACACGGATGCCATGCTCTCCATGAAATCAGGAAGGTTGGAAAAGCCCCCCAAGGTCCTCGAGTCCAACAATTGACCCAGCACTGCCCAATGCCCACAGCTAAGTCATGTTCCCAAGTGCCACCTCCAGACCTGCCTTGGACACCTCCAGCCATGGGCACTCCAAACCTCCCTGGGCAGCCCCTGCCAAGGCCTGAGCACCCTTTCCATGGGCAAATTCCTGCTGCTGTCCAAGCTGAGCCTCCCCTGGCACAGCTGGAGGCCCTTTCCCCTTGTCCTGTCCCTGTTCCCTGGCAGCACAGCCCGGCCCCCCCTGGCTGTCCCCTCCTGGCAGGAGCTGTGCAGAGCCAGAAGGGCCCCCCTGAGCCTCCTTTGCTCCAGCCTGAGCCCCTTTCCAGCTCCCTCAGCCGCTCCTGGGGCTCCAGCCTCTTCCCCAGCTCCCTCAGCCATTCTTGGTGCTGCTGGCATCCCTGCCATCCCTCAGGGATCTCACACTCCCACAGCCTGCTTGGGGAGAGAAAGCAGAATTGTTTTACATTTCTGCTGCATCTTGAGATCTGAGCTGTCAAACCCTGGGTGCCTGAGCTCTGCCTCTTTCCAGAGGTAACCAATTAATTCTATGATGCCACTTGAGAGAGTTGGAGATAGAGTTACAGAGCATCTAATAATCAAAGAATATGGTGAATATTATAAATAGAGATGTCCTCCCATTTCCCTATTGATACACTTTCTAATAAAGGACACTTTCTAATAAAAGAGTCTCCAGACCTCCCTGGGAATGTTCCCATTTTCATGTGAAAGGCACAAATATTGCATTTATCATGACTGGTGACTGAAAGACACTGACAGGGACAGGAGGTGCTTTTGTGCAAGAAAAAAAGAGGAGATGGGCTTTTCTTACTTCACATCCCATCATTTCCATCAGTTCTTGTTTTATTTAAGGTTAGGGGGATAATATCACCTGGAGAACCATGAATACAGCCTGGGTGTGTTTGAGGTGTAACTGAGACTCCTAGACTGGCTTGGGTTGGAAGGGAATTAAAGATCATCTATTGTTGCCTCTGCCATGGACAGGAACACCTCCCATCACCCCAGGCTGCTCCAAGCCCCAATGTCCAGCCTGGCCTTGGACACTTCCAGGGATCCAGGGGCAGCCACAGCTGCTCTGGGCACCCTGTGCCAGGGCCTGCCCACCCTGCCAGGGAACAATTCTTCCCCAGAATCCCATCTATCCCTGCTCTCTGGCTGTGGGAAGCCATTTCCTGTGTCCTAGCACTCCATTCCTTGTCCAAAGCTGTGGAAGGAACAAGGGCAGCTGGCACTGTCCCTGTCCATGGCACAACGTGGGACAAGAGGTGGCACTTCTCCCACAGCAGCACAAATGAGCTGTGGCGTGCAAGCCCCACAAGAAAATTCCATTCCTTTGCCAACACCACTTGAACAAAGGAACGACTGCAAATAAAAAACCCATCTGAGCTTGGTACTCACTGCTGCAAATCCTGATGTATGGATACTGCTCTGCACAACCACTGTTAGAATGGCCCAGGGGTGCTAAACCAGGGGTGCATTTGCTCTGCTCCTGGCTTTTTTAATTTGAGATTAATTTCCTACAGGGAAAAGGAGCATTCCCTTTGAGGGTGATATTCCTGTGGCAAAGCTGCCTTTCCATTTTCAAGCCCTTCTCTGACATAAGGGATTGACTTATCCACACCTGCCCAGGGCATTTGAATGAATGGCAGCCAGGAGATATTTGCCAAAAAATACATGTATCACCCTTCCTACTGCGCTCCTTCCACTTCAAAAATGTTTATCTTTCAGATTTAGGAATTGCTTTACCAGTCTGCTTCCTGGGAAATAAGAAATCAAAGACCCGTCCTCATCGCTGCCTTCCAGGAAGATAAAAGGAATTTTTTCCTAAAAATAAGTGACCTAAGTGGAAAAGTCCTTCCCGAGACCTTTTCTTTCAGAACAGTGAGCTTGGAAAATCTGGGACATCCAGATTTTTTACAAGAAAACTATTGTTTTCCTCTAAAAACCATCATGTACAGATGAAGCAAGCCCATCAAATTTAGGATGGCAACTGATTCCTATTCCCTGCACAGAAATGGAAGCCCATCCAGGAGGATATGCCTGTAGAAAGGCTATGAAAGGGGAAACCATATTGGGAGTGGGAATTAAAACCAGTATTAATCAACAAAAGGTTTAGGAGGCTTCCCTGTCTCTTTCATCTTCTTCCCAACATAAAAAAGTTCAAGGCCATGTTGGATGGGGCATGGGGCAACATGGGACTGTGGAAAATGTCCCTGTTCATGGCAGGGGGTGGGACTGGGTGAGATTCCAGGCTCTTCCCAACAGAAGAACCAAGACTCTGGGATACAACAGAAATTGCAATTGTTATTGGAGGTGGGAGACAACAAAAGGAACCCAGGTCGGTATTTGGACTGCTTTAGGCTTTGGGTTTTGCCCTCCCCTCAGCAGAAGGGATTATACAATACTTCATGTTCTATTCTCCACTGATTTTACAAGACAACCCACTAAATACCCTAAGTGAGATTTCTGAAGCTTCCACAAGGGATTTGAACAGCCAGCTGCTGGGGAAGCTGAAATTATTTGCAAATATTCAGCTGGTGAGGGACTTGAACAGCTGTTTTAAGTGAAACAACTCCACACAGCTCCACAAAATCCAAGCTGCAGGATCCTGACCTGATTCCCTCCTGTCTTCTGCCCCAAATCATCTGGGTCACCCCTTAGGGACTAACACAGTGTTAAAGCTGCTCATCAATTAATAGTCCATCGCTCATTTATCAACACGTTTACTCATCAGAAACTCCTCATCTGTTGTTACCTGCCTGCAATGGAAATACTTTGAGCAATATAAAGTCCCCACAACAAAGGTTGCATTCCCAAACCTTTTCCTGCTGGAAGCAATGGTTTAGGGGGAATTCTCCTTATAAAGATCTATCTTTACTGCAAAAACTATAAAAAATACAACCCTATTTCTTAGAAATGTAGGGATGGAACATCCAAAATATTCCATAAATGCTTTCTCTTCCCAAGCTGCCTTCAAACCAAGGAAAATCCCTCCTATTTCAACCCCATTCTGTTTTCTACCACCACATTTATTTGCACTATTTGAAAAATATTTCCCAGGGATAAGCAATATTTTAGACCTCATGTCAACAGACGAATGTTCTCAGCCTAATTATAGGGAATTCTTAAAATTAATAGAAACAAACCAAGTCATTAGCCTAGAATTTTATCCATCTAAAGGTGGGTTGTGCAGGGAAGTTAAATTCAATTATCTTTTTCTGATAACAGATTAACTGAGGGATCAGTGCAACTAATGAAATACTTAATGAACAGAATTAAAAGAGCTGAGGCAAAAAAAGAAAAGAAATCAGGTGAACCAAGGCCACCAGAGATGTACTGAACAGGAATGGAAATTTTCCCTATTTTCTTCATGGAAATTTAATTTCCAGGTTAATGTGACCAAGGGAAGGTAGACAGAGCTTTCTCAACAGGGGAGATCTTGGATCTGCTGCTCTGTGTCCCCAAAACCTCATTCCTGTGCTGCACACCAAGATCAGGGCTTCTAAAAGACACCACAGCTTGGATCACCATGAATTACTGTCAATCACTGTCAATTACCATGGATCACCATGGATCACTGTCAGTCACTATGGACTGCCATGGATCACTGCTAATCATCATGGATCACCAAGGATCACTGTCAATCACCATGGATCACCATGGACCACTGTCAGTCACCATGGATCACCGCCAATCACTGTCAATCACCATGGACCATCATGGATCACTGTCAATCATCATGGATCCACATGGAACACTGTCAGTCACCATGGATCACTGTCAATCATCATGGATCCCCATGGATCACTCTCAGTCACCATGGATCCCCATGGATCATCATGGATCACTGTCAATCACTGCCAATCACCATGGATCCCCAAGGACCACCATGGGTCACTGTCAATCACCATGGACCCCATGGATCCCCATGCATCACTGTCAATCACCATGGATCCCCATGGATCACCATGGACCACTGCCAATCACCATGGATCCCCATGGATCACTGTCAATCACCATGGATCCCCATGGATCCCCATGGATCACTGCCAATCACCATGGATCACCATGGACCACTGTCAATCACCATGGATCCCCATGGATCACTGCCAATCACCATGGATCACCATGGATCCCCATGGACCACTGTCAATCACCATGGATCCCCATGGACCACTGCCAATCACCATGGATCCCCATGGATCCCCATGGATCACTGCCAATCACCATGGCCCACCATCATGGTGGGTTCCACCAGGAATTGGCTGATTCTCTGTGCAAATCAAGTGTGCTCCAGGGTGGATCTTCTATCCTTGTCCCCAGGGCTACAACCAGGTCACATCATCACCAGAGCCCAGTGGGACACCCAGACACTCATCACCACCTTTGGCCAAGGAAACAGGGAATCCCAGAATGGTTTGGGTGAGAATGACCCATCCAATGCCACCCCTGCCATGGGCAGGGACACCTCCCATCATCCCAGGCTGCTCCAAGCCCCATCCAGCCTGGCCTTGGACACTTCCAGGGATCCAGGGGCAGCCACAGCTGCTCTGGGCACCCTGTGCCAAGGCCTGCCCCCCCTGCCAGGGAACAATTCCTTCCCAATATCCCATCTGTCCCTGCCTCAGGGGGTGGGCAGCCATTCCCCCTTGTCACTCCATCCCTTGTACAGAGTTGCTCTCCGTCTTTCCTGTAGCTCCTTCAGGCACTGGAAGGCCACAGTGAGGTAGATGCCTTAAATTTTAGCTTTTCTATTTTTCAAATTCTGTGCTCTTTTAGTGGGTAGTTTTAAGTTTCATATTAAGCTCTACCAAGCTCTCTTCACAGAGGAGGAACACAAAACAATTCCTTCTCTAGCTCGACATCAAGGACAACTTTCAGGCCCAAGAAAAAAACAATGCTGAAGTGAGAAGAAAGAACCACGAGGATGGAGCTTCATAACCTGAAGCTATGGTTGGACAATTGAGTCTAATATGCTGACGGACCAGAACTTATGGAAGTGTGAGACCTTGTGATCGGGCATCCATTGTGTGACCATTTTAGGGCTCATCTTGGGTGTAGTCTGTAGGGCTGTTGCGGAGACTGTTGTGTGCCCGGTGAATGGGACGGCGAATGGAGATGAGAGATCTCTGAAGCTAAATCCTAGAACTTAAGTTTTATNCCTATAAGAATCTTTACATTACCATACTTATCAGCAAGCTGAGGGTCTTGCTTATCTAAACAAGAGGGGATTACTCTCAGCCGGACATACCAGCCTTCCAGTTGTTCAGAAATTAAGGTTTGGTATGTCGAAGGTTGCCTTCATTTCAATCTCACTTACAATTTTCCACAATTTTAAAGTCTTCCGTGAGGCAATCATATTTACAAGGCTTTCCTGCTTCATCCTTCCCAACAGTAGTCCAGTTGAGCTCTTGTGCTGCCCAGCTGTACCCATTGAGGCCCTTTAATAAACCCCTACTTTATCCTTTTGTCTAGTCTCTGTTCCACATCAGCCTCCAGAAGGCATCAAGGTCCCCCAGAGGTTCTCCTCTCCAGGCTGAATGATCCCAGCTCTCCCAGCAGAGCTGCTCCTTCCCTCTGGAGTCCCTCGTGACAGATGGAGTTGAACATGCTGCGCTCAAATGCAAGGACAAAGCCACAGAGGAACCTGTGGGTGGCCAGGGAGCAAAATCTGGGACATTCTGCAGGAAACAAGGACAACATCAACTGAGGCAGGAATTCTGTTCCATCTCACTTTTTCTTTAAGGTAATTTTGCTGTAACACCCCACGGGAGAGGCTGATCTGTGGCTCATTCCCATCATTTCCACACATCCCACTAAGTGCACCAGGGATCTTCAGAGCCCACATCCAGGAATTCCCTGGGAGAATGCTGATCTCCAAAGGGGATTCAGAGCCACGCTTCTATTCAGGACTTGAGCTTCTTGTCCTAAATGAAAAAGGCTCATATTTAGGTCTCCTTCCCAAATAACTTCCTCTTGCCCTGCTTTCTCCTGAAAGCTCTTGGGAAACTGCTTGGTCTTTTCAGTGACTCCAGGTCTGTGTGACCCAATTTCCACTGCTTCCTTCCAATGCACACCTCTCCAACAGGAGGACAGCTAAAACTAAATAAATAACTAAAAATAACTAAATAACTCACTGGCTAAACAAACTGGGCTTCCCACCACGTGCCAAAACTGCAGGCCTCCAGATGCTCTGGCAAATAAAGAATCTGCTAAAACCATATGTAAAAGGGAGAGAAAAAAGTAGGTAAGCTCCCACACTCCAGAATATTGTTTGTCCTGGTGCCAGGAGCTCGCCATCCAGTCCTGTCTCCTTGGGATCATTTTGCAATTTGTCTGCTAACAGCATAAAACCATCAAAGTCACTGGGGGGGGGTCTGGCAGCCAGGCCAGTCTCCTCCACTTTGTGCATCACTGGCTGCAGCCTCTTCTGCTCCCAGCAGTTATCCCAGCAGCTGGGATAAAATAGCTAAAAATATGGAATTTGTCATCCCAAAATGAATCACTGGAATAATCTGGAAAGATGCTGAATGCAAAGTTAAAGAACTGAACCGTGAAGGCAAGCACAGATCTGCACATGTGCACAGACAGGGTCTGTTACAGGGGCAGGTTTGCAACCTTGACACAGAGCACAGAGAAAATCCAGCTCTCATTCACATGACTCTCTCTATTCCTTTTTTTCCTCTCACATCTCCATTTCCCTGTTGCCTCACAAGACACTATTCCCATTGCTGCAAATACAAGGCACAAGCAGATTTCAAATCGTAGAATCCCAGAAGGGTTTGGGTTGGAAAGGACTTTCAAGCTCAGGCAGTGCCACCCCTGCCATGGGACACCTTCCACTAGCCCAGGTTCCTCCAGCCTGGCCTTGGGACACCTCCAGGGATCCAGGGGCAGTCACAGCTCCTCTGGGAACCCTGTGCCAGAGCACCCCCACCCTCCCAGGGAACTCTTCCTCCCCAATATCTGATTTAAAGCCATTTTCTTTCAGTTTGAATCCATTCCCCCTTACCACGAAATGATGCAATGACACAGGAAGTTGGCACAGCCTTAAAACCACCTTAGGAAAATCTTGGAATAATTTCTATGTGCACTCAGAGAAATAAATTCTTGTCTGTGTTCTGATGATTTATTGTATTTTAAATATATGGGCTCATGCAGTGGAATCGGTTGTGGCATATTTTGCATGATGAACACAACAAATTGGCTTTTGTGGAGCTGTTCCAAGCAGTTGTTCAAGACAAAAAAAAAGTAATTAGTGAAAGCAGCGATTAGTGACAAACTAAAAGGGGAAAAATTATTTTAACCAAATCTACTGTGAAATCCGCACCACATAATTTTACTGAAGCCTCTTGGATTCCAGTTCCTTCCCAGGACTTGTTGAATTGCCACTGCATATAACCACTGTGTGTAAATAACAGTTTAAAGAACAAAATGAACCATTTGCATGGGAATTGAGAACATTGACTTTGCAACCAGACAATTTTCAGCCCATTTTAATATCCACTTTATAAACAGAGGCTTTGAAAAGAGTTTAGGAAAAGCAACTCAGACTGGAAAATTGTTTTGAAAAAACAGAGCTGCACTGGCAAAAAGGTATGGGTTTAAATTATATATAAATTATTGGATCAGGGATAGGCTGGAGTGGGAAAGGACCTTAAAGCCCATCTCATCCCACCCCCTGCCAAGGGACACCTTCCACTATCCCAGGCTGCTCCAAGCCCCATCTAACCTGGCCTTGGACACTTCCAGGGATCCAGGGACAACCCCAGAGCTCCTCCTCCCCAGGCTGAACAATCTCAACTCCTTCAGCACAAATCTAAATTACTCAGCACAAAACATTAAATTATCTCCATACAACATCAATACACAAGATTTAAAACGGGACCATCCTGTCACCCTTTGCCAAGATAAACCATCCACAGGATTTTATCAGGAAGGAATTCTTTCCTCTGACAAACACAACCTGGAATTGCAATGCATCTCCTTGGAGGTTTACATGCTTTTTCCAGACAGGCCCCTTGTTGGTGTGTGCTCAAACTTGTGGCAGCTCTGAGGTTCTCCTACTGCCTGCCCACACAAAGAATCCCTCCACAGATCTCTCTGAAAATCCTTCTTCCCCGGCACCCATCCCTTCTGTTTCCAACACACACCTCACAGGGGCTTGGGAACTGCAGGCAAAAGTAATGGGAGGAAAAGATGGTGCTCCAAACTGGATGCAAATCTGGAAGGCGTCAAGGAGCATTTGGACAGAGTAGGATTGTTGGGGTGTCTGTGCAGGACCAGGATTTGCACTGGATGGTCCTGTGGGTCCTTCCAGATCAGCATATTCCATGATTCCATGAACTATCCATAGCTCTAAGAGGATTAATTGCATGGACATGACAATCAGCTTTTAATGCTGATCAGAACATTCCTCAAAGAGAGCAGAGAGAAGCTGAACAAGCCTTTCCCAATGGATCTATTCCCAAAGCCTTGCCTGGAAACCACACCTTTGTTATTCAAGGCCTGACCATGTAATGAGTGGCTAGGATTAACTCCAGCAGGGTGTAAAGGCAAGGGGGGAAGCCCAGCCTACCCCAAGCCATTCAGAATTCCCTCGCTGATGCCATGACAGGAGGAGTTTGTACATCCAGCTGTGCTGTTTGTCCCAGCTCATGGAATCTTTGCCATTCCAATAGACATAAATCTCTTGAGACATGGAAATAACTGCAGGATCTTTGATGAGTTCAGATGTCTTTGGACTCAAAAAGAGTGAATTTACAGCAGTGATTCATAGAATGTTTTTCCATACAGTAAGAAAAACTAATTATTACTGCACTGAAATTCATCACTGTCACAAGAATTAATGGAGTTTGAGGAGCAGTGAAGTCACCCCAAGATGTTGCCTTAATTATCCTGTCAGTCTTTATGAGTTTAGGAGTCTCTGCAGTGGTTAATAAAGGTTAATGTTTCCCCTATTCCAGAAATATTACATGCAACTTGACAAATATTTGGAGAAAATAAGTTAGAGATACTGAAAAATAACTCCACATTACAATAAAATTCATCCACAAAAGTCTCCTCGACAGGCCACTCTCCTTGGGAGGGCTGGTAGAGGTTGACTTTTAATGTCATTAACCTTTAAAGCCAAATGCCTAACTTTAGAAAATGCGGAGTTGAGTGGCTGTGACTTTGAGCCCCAGCTGGAGTCCCCAGGATCCCTAGAATGTTTCCAATGGACTCCAGAATCTCTAAATGGCATCGGACACCTGAAGTGAGTTTAAGGTACAACAAGACCAGCATATCCCTCAACTCAAACCCACAGCAGAACCTCTGGGATGAGGAGTATTTCCCCCTTTCATTAAGCAAACCTTGCAGACACAGAGATCCCAACGACAAATCATTCCTGCTGGCCTTGCCAGCATGGAATGTGTGTCCTGCTGGTCCCTCAGTGCCTGTGACACAAGGCTGTTCCCAGCACAGGAGGGACCTGGAGCTGCTGGAGAGAGCCCAGGGGAGGCACCAGGATGAGCAGAGGGATGGAGCAGCTCTGCTGGGAGGAAAGGCTGGGAGAGCTGGGATTGCTCAGCCTGGAGAGGAGAAGCTCTGGGGTGACACAACTGTGACCTTCCAGAGCCTGAAGATGGAGAGAGACTCTGTACAAGGGATGGAGTGACAAGGGGGAATGGCTGCCCAGTGCCAGAGGGCAGGGACAGATGGGATATTGGGCAGAAATTGTTCCCTGGCAGGGTGGGCAGGCCCTGGCACAGGGTGCCCAGAGCAGCTGTGGCTGTCTCTGGATCCCTGGAAGTGTCCAAGGCCAGGTTGGACTTTGGGGCTTGGAGCAGCCTGGGACAGTGGGAAGTGTCCCTGCCCAGGTCAAGGGGTGAGAATGAGATGAGCTTTAACATCCCTTCCCACCCAAACCATTCTGGGATTCCATGATACTCGTGTGCATATGACATCTGCCTCAAACCTCAGCACCTTGCAGAGAATAAATAATGTTTGACTAAGATTAAATCTTCCTAGATAGGACTGCAACTCTGGAGCACTTCCAACAGGAGGGCCTCACCCCATTCCCAGGCTGGAACACAAACACAAGCTCCCAAAGCCACCAACATCTTCCTGTCCCAGCATCAAAGCACTGGTGACTCAAAAATTAGATCGAAAAGAACATTTTATTCGTGGAGGATTATTTGTGCACATCTCCAAGAGCCTGGAACATTTGGGTTTGGGGAAATTCACACAACTGTGTGTCAGCTCTGTGTTCACAGCACACCCGAGAGCTCCAACACCCCACTGCAGCAGGAATTACAGCAGTGATTAAAAGACATTAATGTTCTTCCAGTCCCAGTGTGAGGGCTGAGAGCAGACATACAATGAATTCAGAATGTTCATGGCCCACACATACCCACAGCAGTTCATTAGCTACGAGAGAACATTAAAAAAAAACAGAGGGAATATGGAAATGAGTGTTTCTTTCCACAAGGAATCATTTCTTTCCCCAGTTCTGCTCTTATGCCATTGAAGGATAAACTGATATTAGAGGACAAAGCTAGGAACGCTTCTCCTTTATCATATTAAAGCAACTACAAACTGTTTATAAAGATGCTTTCGTGACATTAGTTTTGTTTTCAGAAAAGAAGACTTAATTTGCAAACTAAGTTGGAAAATCAGGATTGACTCCTCCAAATTTATCATCCTCCAAAAAAACTCACTGCCTGAGAAACTGCTCAGTCTTCCTGGTTGATCTCAGCTGTAAACCTTCCCCAGAGGACTTTATAAGTGCACATTTTCAGTGGATCTCTGCCACCTCTCCATGTTCCCAGCACAGAGAATGGGAGGCTCCAGAGGGACCTTAAAGCACCTTCCAGTAGCAAAAAGGAGCTTATGAAAAAGAGAGAGAGGGACTATTTCTATGGTTAGATAGTGATGGGACAAAGGGAAGGGTTCTGAATTAAAAGAGGTGAGATTTTTGGGATACTGGGGAGGAACTGTTCCCTGTAAGGGTGGGAAAGCCCTGGCAAAGAGCAGCTGTGGCTGTCCCTGGATCCCTGGAAGTGTCCAAGGCCAGGTTGGATGGGGCTTGGAACAGCCTGGGATAGTGGAAGGTGTCCCTTGGCAGGGGGTGGGATGAGATGGGCTTTAAGGTCTCTTCCAACCCAAACCAGTGAGGGATTTTATTAAAAAA